>CAUYQG010019147.1:0-86311 GCA_963574415.1 Tarsius wallacei
CACAAAGACATGGACACTAAACAGCATGATGCTAAACAACTCCTGGGTAAATGATGAAATCAAAACAGAGATCAAAAGATACCTGGAAACCAATGAAAATGAAGAAACATCTTACCAATATCTCTGGGACGCCATGAAAGCTGTAGTAAGAGGGGAACTTATATCACTACAAACGCAAATGAAGAAAATGGAAGGATCACAAATTGACAGCCTAACAAGCCACTTAAGGAAGCTGGAAAAGCAAGACCACAAACCCTAATTTCAGCAGATGAATCCAGATCACCAAAATAAAAGCCAAAATCCAGGACATAGAAGACAAAAAGGGAATACAAAAAATCAATGAAACAAAAAGTTGGTTCTTTGAAAGGATAAATAAGATCAATGGTCCCCTAGCTAGACTGACCAAGAAAAAGAGAGAAAAAACCCAAATAAGTACAATCAGAAACACAAAAGATGAAGTCACATCTGACCCTGAAGAAATACAAAAGATCATTAGAAACTACTATGTACACCTGTATGCTAACAAACTTGAAAACCTTAAGGAAATGGGGGACTTTCTGTCATCACACAACCTACCTAGGTTGAAACAAGAAGAAATTGAGACCCTAAATAGACCAGTAACAATCAAGGAAATGGACTACGTAATAAGAAAACTACCTACAAAAAAAAAAAGCCCTGGACCAGATGGCTTTCCAGCAGAATTATACAAGACATTTAAGGAGGAGCTCATACCAATCCTACTTAAGGTATTCCAGGTGATTGGTAGAGAAGGAACTCTCCACAAATCATTTTATGAAACTAACATCACACTGATACCCAACCAGGTAAAGACCCAACAAAGAAAGAAAACTACAGGCCAATATCTTTGATGAATATAGATGCTAAAATTCTCAACAAGATCCTAGCAAACTGGATTCAACAACACATCTCAAAACTCATGCATCATGACCATGTAGGCTTCATCCCTGGGATGCAAGTCTGGTTCAACATTTGTAAAACCATAAACGTAATTAAATACATTAACAGAAGTCAAAACAAAAACCAAATGATTATATCATTAGATGCAGAAAAAGCTTTTGATAAAATCCAGCACCCATTCTTGATAAAAACCCTTGAACATCTTGGCATACGGGGAACATACATCAATATAGTAAAAGCCATTACGAGAAACCCACAGCCAGCATAATCCTAAATGGACAAAAATTGGAACCATTTCCCCTGAAAACTGGAACAAGAAAAGGATGCCCACTCTCACCCCTCCTGTTCAATATAGTATTGGAAGTCCTTGCTAGAGCAATCAGAGAAGAGAAGGCAATCAGGGGTATCCAAATAGGAAAAGAGGAAGTCAAGTTATCTCTCTTTGCAGATGACATGATTGTATACCTTGAAAATCCAAGAGAATCTGTCAAAAACCTCCTTGAACTGATAAAGGACTTTGACAAAGTCTTAGGGTATAAAAAAAATGTGCAAAAGACAATCACATTTCTATATACCAATAATAAACAAACAGAACCCCAAATAAAAAGTGCAATTCCATTCATCATAGCCACACAAAAAAAATGAAATTCCTCGGCATCTTCCTAACCAAAGATGTGAAAGACCTTTACAATGAAAACTACAAAACACTGCTCAAAGAAATCAAAGATGACACAAACAAGTGGAAAAATATTCCATGCTCTTCAATGTTGATTGGAAGAATCAACATTGTTAATATGTCCATTCTACCTAAGACAATCTGCAGATTTAATGCAATACCCATCAAATTACCAGCAACATTCTTCTCAGACCTAGAAAAAACAATACAGGAATTCATATGGAAACATAAATGACCAAGAATAGCCAAATAAATCCTCAGCAAAAACACAAAGCAGGAGGTATCACACTCCCAGACTTTAAACTTTATTATAAAACTACAACAATCAAAGCAACCTGGTATTGGTACAGGAACAGGCATATAGACCAATGGAATAGAATTGACATTCCAGAAGCAAAACCTCAATTTCTCAACCAACTTATCTTTGACAAAGCCTCCACCACACACTACTGGGGGAAGAAGAACCTATTCAGTAAATGCTGCTGGGAAAACTGACTGACCACATGCAGAAGATTGAAACAGGACCTCTACCTATCCCCATACACAAAAATTAACTCTAAATAGATCTGAGACCAAAATGTAAAACCTCAAACTATAAGAATCTTAGAAAATGGGGGGAACACTCTTATGGAAGTTGGAACTGGCAACCAATTCCTGATCAAACTCCGAAGTGCCCATGCCATAAGAGATAAGATAGACAAGTGGGACCTCATGAAACTGACAAGCTTCTGCAAAGCCAAAGAAACCATCAAGAGAGCAAGGAGACAGCCCACAGGCTGGGAAAAAATATTTACCAACTCCATGTCTGACAAAGGCCTAACATCAAGGATCTACAAGGAATTCAACCATGCTGAAAAGAAAAAAACAAACAGCCCCATTACAAAGTGGGCAAAAGATATAAATAGACACTTCAAAAAAAAGAAGACATATGAGCAGCCAACAGATACATGAAAAAATGTTTATCTTCACTAGTCATCAAGGAGATGCAAATTAAAACTACACTGAGATACAACCTAACTCCAGTCAGAATGGCCATCATCAATAACTCAAAAAATAACAGATGCTGGAGAGGATGTGGTGAAAAAGGAACACTTCTACACTGTTGGTGGGAGTGTAAACTACTACAGCCTCTTTGGAAAACAGTGTGCCGCTTCCTAAAAGTTCTAAAATTCGACCTTCCATATGACCCCACAATTCCCCTACTGGGAATATACTCAGAAGAACTCAAATCACACTATAAAAAAGATACCTGCATACATATGTTTATAGCAGCATTGTTCGCAATAGCAAGAACATGGAACCAACCATGCAGCCCATCAAAGAGGACTGTATCAAAAAAAAGTGGTACCTATACACAATGGAATATTACACAGCCATAAAGAAGAACAAAATCATGAACTTCGCAGCAACCTGGATGGAATTAGAGTTTATAATACTGAGTGATCTTTCACAGAAACAAAGATCTGAATATCAAATGTTCTCACTCATAAGTGAACCTTGAACAACTACTGTAATACTATAGCAAAAGGATTGACAGTAGTGGGAAACTGCAGGGAAAAGGGGCATGGGGAGGTGGGATTGACAGTAATCGGGATCTGTCTGGGGAGGGGGAGGCACACCTCATCAACAAGGGTAACTGCACAATGAATATTTGTATACCTCACCCTGAACTGTACACCACAATTTAAAAAATTAAATTAAATTAAAAATTAGCAAAGAAATAGGAAGATGCCAAGGCATTTCATTTTTTTGTGACTATTGTGAGTAGATCAAAGACCTAAACATAAAACCTCAAACTATAAGAACCTTAGAAAATGCAGGAGACACTCTTATGGAAATTGGAACTGACAACTATTTCCTGATTAAAAACCCCAAGTGCACAGGTCATAAAAGATAAGATAGACACGTGGGACCTCATCAAACTGACAAGCTTCTGCAAAGCCAAAGAAACCAACGAGAGAGCAGGGAGACAGCCCACGGACTGTGAAAAAATATTTGCCAATTGCATATCTGACAAAGGTCTAACATTTAGGATCTACAAGGAACTCAAACGTGCTGAAAAGAAAAAACATTACAAAGTGGGCAAAAGATATAAATAGACACTTCTCAAAAGAAGACATACAAGCAGCCAACAGATACATGAAAAAATGCTCAGCTTCACTTGTCATCAAAGAAATGCAAATTAAAACTACACTGAGATGCCACCTAACTCCAGTCAGGATGACCATCATCAATAACTCAAAAGCAACAGATGCTGGAAAGGATGAGGAGAAAAGGGAACACTTTCACACTGTTGGCGGGAGTGTAAACTAGTACAACCTCTGTGGAAAACAGTTTGGCGATTCCTAAAAGGTCTTAAAATCAACCTTCCATACAACCCCACAATTCCCCTACTGGGAATATATGCAGAGAAACTCAAATCACTATGAAAAAGATACCTGAACACGCATGTTTATTACAGCATTGTTCACAATAGCAAAAACATGGAACTAACCATGCTGCCCATCGAAAGAGGACTGGATAAAAAAATGTGGTACATACACATGAAATATTATGCAGCCATAAAGAAGGACAAAATTATGAACCTCACAGCAACTTGGAAGGACTTAGAGTTATAATACTGGGTGATCTATCACAGAAACAATGAATTGAATATCACGTTCTCACTCACAAGTGGACCTTGAACAATTATCATAATACTATAAGAAAAGGATTGTCAGTAGTGGGAAATTGCAGGGGGTGGGGAGGGATTGGCTGTAGTGGGATTCTGCTGGGGGAGGGGGTATATACCTCATCAACAAGGGTACCTGCATAATGAACATTTGTATACTTAACCCTGAATTATACTCCACATCTTTAAAATTAAAAATTTAAATTTAAATTTAAATTTTAAAAAATTCATTGCTATTTTTATAACACTTGTGTGTGTACATATATACATATGCAAGTGTGTGAATATATGTATAATACTAAATGCAAATACTTAATATTTTGTTATTTCTATATATTCATATTTTAATGCATATATATACTAAATATTAAATACATTGTTAATTTTACAAATGCATATATAGAATTACCAATGTATTCTGTTTTATTTGCTCTTGAGTTCTATATAATAGCAACTGTACTCTGTATATCTCTGAGGAACTGATATTCAGTCATAGCTGTGATTTTTTTGTTGTGTCTTGTACAAAGAGGGACCACCAAAAAACAGGAATTGTTTTTGTACAGTCCCCATGTAGTACAGGCTTCCCCTACTAGGTAAGTATTCTAGGAACCCATCGACATCAGTGTATCTGCTACCATTTTTGTAAAAGGTTGCATTCAGCTTCTGTGAATTTGTTTCTTGGAAATTTTTTTTTACACATTTTCCTATTTCATGATCTGTGTTTTGTGAGTGCACCTGACCACACCATGCTGAGTGTCGGCAGTTTTTTATCAAAAACAGCACAATCCCTATGCCCTTCCCTTTCTATTCACCCAATCTTACCCTAAGTGACTTTTTTTTCTTGTTTCCCCAGATGAAAAAAGTCCTCAAAGAAAACATTTTGCCTATATGAAAGAAGTGAAACAAGAAATGGCAGAAGCACTAAAAGACATCAAGATGAATGACTTCAAAAACCGTTTTGAGCAGTGGAAAAAGCATCTCAGTAGGAGTATCTCATCAAAGAGAGTACTTTGAAGGTGACTGAGGTTTAAACTTGAAAGAAAAAGAACAACTTTTTAATAAGTAAATTTCCTTTTTTGCCCCCCATATAAGGATTCTTTACCCTGTAATCACATAGATATTCTTCTACATCTCTGCTAACAGTTTATAGTTTTGTTTTTCATTTAGATGTTTTTAATCACATAAAGTATATCTGTTTTGTATTATTTAAAATTGAGATCCATTTTTGTTTTGTTCCCATATAGAAAACAATTTGTCCCAGCATAATAGATTAATTATCCCTTCTTTTCTCTCTGATTTATAATGCTCTCCTTGTTATAAGCCAGTGTCCATGACTATGTGGATCTGTATCTCAGCTTCATCTTCTGTTCTTGGATTGGGTGGGAAAGTGGGACAATACGTCAAGAAGTGTTGGAGTGAAGATGTCATGAGGAGGGTGTCTATGTAAGAGTGTGGCAGTGGTGATAAGAATGGGGGATTGGTTACATACAGGAGAGTTGGTTAATTAAATAAATATATTAAACATAATGGAAACTATTTTTCTAACTGCTGAAAAAGTAGAAAGAGAGGAAGCTAGAATGATTTCCATGGTGTTGGATAGGAATTATTAAAGGCAGATATATGGATGTAGGTATATTGAGTTATAGAGTGTATACACACACACACACACACACACACACACACACACACGCACACACACATACACGCATCATTAGGAACGAGCACCGTTACTTGTATATCTGATCCTGAATTTTACCCCACAGCTTTAAAATAAAATTTTTTAAAATAAAATAAAATAAAGGACTGAGCACAGCTTCTGACCAGATTTGATTTCGACATACCACACTCCAATAAAAGGAACCAGTGCTCTCTAGAGAAATGACTGAGTCTATGATATAGCTCAGAGAGTACAAGATGAGCACAGATCACCTTCTTATGCTAACAGACAAAGAAGTGCTCCAATAATTATGCCAACATAACAAAAAGACACAGAGGCCATCTCGAATGGACATCTACTAACAAAATGTGGGATAAAGTAAGCATTGAAATGAATAATAATAGTAACAGTTGATAATCTGCTGGATAATGATTATGTTCCTTCATCTTCCATATAAGACAGATCAAAAACACAGGCATTAGTGATATACTCTATTGTCAACCATGGGTCTATCTCCAACATCACATTAGAAAACCACCTTCCTATTCCAAATAAAACAAACAAGCAAACAAAAGTTAAATTAACAAGCAAATAGAAACAAATTATAAATTGGTATCGTTTCCAAATTTTCTAGTGAAGATCTTCAAAATGCTAAATATCCCCTTGGCTTTACTAGCATATAAGATTGAAGTAATACAAATAGTTAGATTCGTGTTAACTATAACACGAATTGCAGTATTTTTGCAAAGCTATGCTTAAGGTTATGGAGAATGAGATAACTGAGCACAGAAATATAACTTTTTTCCTTGAAAATCTTTATATAACTATATAGTTTTTAATGTGTTATTACTATATTGTGGTATCTGCAAGCCTGTTAAGTATATTTTCTTTTATATGCTTCTATACAGTATCAAAGTCAAGTAAAAAAAAAATGCCTAGGCCACATTAAGCTCACTGACATTTACAGAACACTAACATCATGTAACCCAACAACTGAGAGAAAATACACTGACATTCTTTTCAAGTGTACACGGTATGTTTGCCATGACAGACTATAGGTTGGACCATAAAACAGATCTGATTGATTGATACAGAAGCCTGTTTGAAAGTGTTTTCTTCCTGCCACAGAATCATATCAATTATCAGTTGCAATAAGATATCTAACAAAATCTTAAATATTTGCCTACTAAAGAACATACTTATAAATAATCTAAAAAACAAAAGCAAAATATAGCAAAGAAAATTAGAAAATATTTTGAAATAAATAATAGTGAATATAAAACATTTTGAAAAGTATGAGATGCAGCAAAAGTGGTGCAACAGGAAATGTTTAACGCTGCAGTTTGATGTGAAAAGAAGAAAATTTTCTCTTTAGCTAGAGAAAAAAAGCAAAATAAACACAAGGTAAATTGAAGAAAGGAAATATAAACATAGAAGCAGGAGCCAATAAAATAGGAAATAGAAAACTATAAAGAAAATTAGAGCCAAAAACTGCTTTTTTGAAAAAAGCAACAAAATTGATAAATTCTCGCTACACTAATCAAGAAAAGAGGAAAAGCACAAAACGACATACCAAGAATAAAAGCAGGTTAGTAGCAAAGGTTCTACAATTATGAAAAGGAAAATAAAGAATATTATGAACAATGTTTTGCCAACAAATTTACAAACTTTCATGAAAAATAAATTGCTTAGAAACCAAAGCTTACTAAAATTAATTTTCTTCTTAAAAAATGAAACAAATTTGAAGAGCCTGATAGCTATTAAATAAATTGAATTTAGTATCTAAAACCTTCCCATAAAGAAAATGCTGTGCTTCAATGATATCAACGGTACATTCTATCAAAAATTCAAGAAAAACAAAGATCTATTATGGACAAATTCTTTCCAAAAATAGAAGAGAAGAAAATATTGCTGAGTTCATTTTTAAGAGGCAAACATATCCTGACATCAAAGCTAAACTAAGCGATAAAGGCTACTACTCTCGGAGGTATAGAGTTCCATGGGGTTCTAGGAAATTTTAGTGAGTGATAAAATTAGCCTGCATCTTGATGGTGATGAAGAGGATGGGGAGATAGGCATAAAATCATACACATCTATTAAATCATTAAATTGTACATTTTAAATGACTAGAAGTTATTGCATATAAATTACATCGTGATAAAGTTAAGAATTTTAATTTCAAAAATGTTCTAGAGTTAAAATTGTATGACTGGGCTAGAAATAGAAAGTAAAGCATGTAGTTGGATGTTAACAATTAAAACAAAAACTGGAATTAAACTGAATGTGTAGGAGTCAGTAGACACATTGTAGTCGGTTCTTTAAATCTTCTGCGGTCTGTAGGTGTTGCTATCTGTGCTGTCTTTACTGCTGCACTCATGTGCTGTAAATATTCTTGGCTTACCTTTTCAGTTAAAGATTATTGCAAGCTATCAACTGTTCTTTGGAGCAGACATTCCTTGTGAGTCAAATTACAAAGCAATGAGAGTCAATCAGATATGTTTCATACAGTTTGGTTATTATCACCTGTATATCACATGCAACCATAGACGTGAGCGGTAATTAGGACACCATAGCCTGTCAGCTTGAGTAAAGAACTAAGAAATTTCCTCAGTTTCCCCAGCACCATTTATTGTAGAAGGTATCTTCTGTTCATGTGTGTTCTTGGCACATTTGTCAAAAATCTATTGACTATAAATGCATGGGTTTATTTCTGGGCTCTCTATCCTGTTGCGTTGGTCAATGTGTCTGTTTTTAATGCCATTACAATCCTGTTTTGATTACTTTAGCTTTGTAACTGATTTTAAAGTCAGGTAGTGTGATCTCTCCAGCTTTGGTCTTTTTGCTAAAGATTGCTTTGACTATTTAGGATCTTTTGTGGTTCCATATGAATTATATATTGATTTTTCTATATGTGCAAAAATTGGAATTTAATGATTCTGTATATCACTTTGGGCAGTTTGGCATTTTAGCAATCACTATCTTCAAATTCATGAACATGGAATATCTTGCAATTTATCTGTTGTCTATCATTTCTTTCACTGATATTTTATAACTTTCAATACACAGATTTTTCAACTCTTTTGATACATTTATTCCTAAGTATTTTAACTTGTTTTGTTTTTTATGCTATTGTGAATGAGATTGATTTATTAATTTCTTTTTCAGATAATTCCTTGTTAGTGTATTAAAAAACTACTGATTTTTGTTTTATGGTTTTGTGCTCTACAACTTTACTGAATTGAAATAAATTAATTACTTAAGTGTAAGACCTGAAACTGTAAAACTACTAGGCCATAGATGAAAATGTAGAAGAAATGCTTCACAACATTGGCCTGAACAAAGATTTATAGGATACTACCACAAAAGTACAGGAAAAAATATCAAGGTAAACAAATGGAATTGCATCAAACTAAAAAACTCTGCACAGCAAATAATTAACAGAGTAAAAAGATAATCCATAACATGGAAAAAATGACTTGTCAATCATAGATGTGGTAGGAGCTAATATCCAAATATGTAAATAACTCAAAAAACTCAATAGCAAGAAAACAAATAACCCAATAAAAAAATAGGCAAGAGACCTAAATAGACATCTCTCCAAAGAAGAAATACAAATGGCCAATAGATATATGAATAAATGTTCATCATCATTAATCATCAGAGACAAGCAAATAAAAATCATACCTGTTAGAATGGTTATTATAAAAAAGATGAAATATAACAAGTGTTGACAAGGGTATGAAGAAAAGAGAACATATGTGCATTGTTGTTGGGATGCAAATTAACAAAGCCATTATGGAAAACAGTGTGGTGGGTCATCAGAAAACTACAAGTAGAATTACCATATGATTTTGTAACTTAAAGAAATTGAAATCAGTATGCCAAAGAGATATCTGCACTCTTATATTCATTGCAGAATTATTCACAATAGTGAGGATATGAACACAACCTAGATATTCACCATCATATAAATGGGTAAAGAAAACACACAATGGAATAATATTCAACCTTTAAAAAGATAGAAATTCTGTCATTGGAGATAACATGGATGAACATGGGACATTGTGCTAAGTGAAATGGGCCAGACACCAAAAGACAAATACTGCAGATCTTACTCATGTGGAATTTTTAAGTTTGACTCATAGAAATAGAATGATGGTTACCAGAATATGGGGAAGGAGAATGGATTGGAAAAGAGAAGATACTGGTCAAAGAGTGCAAAGTTTCAGATAGACAGGAGGAATAAGATTTAGTGATTTATTGCACAAAATGGCGATTATAATAAATAATAATACATTGTGGACTTAAAAATTGCTAAAAGAATAGTTTTGAATGGTTTTTCCCAAAAAAAATGATGTTTGTGAGGTAATGGATCTGATAATTGGCCTGATTAAATCATGTCACATTGTAAACATATATTAAAACATTAGATTGTGCCCCATAAATATAGACAATTATTTATTCATAAATTATAAATATAATTTTAAAATTACATAAAGAAAATAAATAAAAGGAAAGGAACAAAGAAGTAGAAATTGTTGTCCAGCAGAGGCAATCCCTTAATATTTCAAGGGAAAACTTTCATCACCTGGAAAAAATACATAAATACCCCCTAATGGATGCATTCTCAAGGAAAACATTTACTCGCAAGATTTTGAAACAAATGCTAAGAGGGTTCATATCCTCACTCATAAGTTCACTCAATATTTCCTTAAACCAGGACTCTAAATTAATTGATTAACACAATTAATCAATTTCTGAGAGCATCGGCTTCAAATAGTCCTAAAACAAGTTGGTTCTTTGTCATTTAAGTCAGGAGGAAAACAACCTTAAAAATGGAAACTATGAAGATATTGAACATGTTTTTACAATTGCAAATGAAAATCTTCTTCCCACCAAACGATTTACAATAAAATTGTAATATGCTACATATTAAGAGGAAAAACGAGTTTCCTCACCAAATGTTGATTTCCACTTCTGGTTTCTGTGCTAAAATGTAAAAGCTGCTGCCCAGAGAAGTTCTTCTGAAGACTATGATTACTTATGTCAGGACAACTAACTTGCCACGAATTAGGAAGGAGATAACTGATATGTATTTCCTCTTTGTCCTGTGGCCTCTCACATCCACTAACTGCCTAGTTCTTTTTCCTTACATTATCTGTGGGATTCAAAATACAAATGCATCTCTATACTTCTTTGTATATAACTAAGGCAATTATGCCCCAAGTTTGAATGAAAATTCTAAATATAATTTCAATATTTTTTTTACTTGTAAGTTATACATGGAAAAGAAAAAGGGCTTGACCCTTCTCTCCTACCATACACAAAAAATAACTTGAGGTTTATCATAGATCAAAGACTAAAAGAATTCAATCTTTAGAAGAAAGCATAGAGGAAATTTTATGAAAAAAAGCAAGCAAAATTTTCTTACGCAGGATATAAAAAGCTCTAATCATAAAAGGCCTTTTCAGATCTTTATAAGAGTGTACATAAAACTGAGTAGTATTCTTAAAGTCTGTACACTTTGTTGCATAAGAATTTTATTACTTTTAGAAAAATGCAAAAATCTTACAAATGGTTTTAGTAATTTGAAAAGAATTTTAAATGTCTTTCTCTCTTCAAATGAAGTGTTTATATCCACAATCCATATTTATATTCCAAAGCCAAAAATCCTTTCTATATTTAGTTTTTTGTCATATTACATTTTTTATGAGAGTAATAGAAAGTAATGTAACATTGTTATATCTGATTTGACAGTCCAGATATATACTTACAGTGAAGAAAGAAATAATACTACTATTACACTTACAAAGAGAGAAGAATATTGTACAGAATTTGCTGTTGTTCTGATGATGTCACTCACCAAATGTTGATTTCCACTTCTGGTTTCTGTACTAAAATGTACAGAATGGCTACAGTGTTTGGTGCTGTGTTCACAAACCCTGGTATGTTCTTCAGAATCATTTATCCAAAAATGTCATTGTGTCGGTGTCCTAAGAAGAGATCAAGCACTTGGCAACTGACTCCTGCTAACAAGACCCACTAAAGAGAGACATAAAAATCAATGTTTTATTTCTTATATCTGAAAGAGCTTCATAATAATACAGTTATGAGCATGGTGTGAAAAACAAAAGTAGGCTGGGCACAGCGGTTCATGCCTGTAATCCCAGCACTTTGGGAGGCCAAGGCAGGAGGAAAACTTGATCCCAAGAGTTCAAGATCAGCCTAGGCAACAGATCTCATCACTACAAAAGAAAAAAAAATTAACCAGGCATGGTGGCATGTGCCTGTAGTCCCAGCTACTTGAGAGGTTGAGGTGGGAGGATCACTTGAACCCAGGAAGGCAAGGCTGTGGTGAGCCATGACCATGCCTCTACACTCAGCTTGGGTGACTGAGTAAGACCCAGACTCAAAAAAAAAAAAAAAAAAAGAAAATTGAAGTGAAAAGTAATTGGGTGATATCAAGGGTCATTTCATTCAGACTGTGAAATTCAGGTTGATGATAAAATATATTCATGTCTATATTTTGAGCCATATATGTCTATTACAGAAAATTCTTACACTTTTATACTATGTACAACAAAGATTATTTAAAATACTTTTGAGGGACTACAATTGGTTGACCTAAGTCTGATTTCATGCTAATGGAAGCAACACAGAAAACTACTGTTTGGATGCACTCATATTCTGTCCACTTCATGGAACAACCCAGGAAAGCACACCCTTTGGCAAAACTGAGAACACCAAACTAAAGGCAAGAAAAACAGAGAAAAGTGTCTATCAGTTGGGCTTAAGGAAGGTCAATGGAAAATAAATTTTAACATTTAATTATCCATTTTTGATAAAGTAGAAAATGCCCAGGATTTTGTTTTAGCAGAAAACGGAAATTTGAAAGCTTCAGATCTCTGGTGCCTGAAGGGAGCAATTAAACTTGCTTGTGCTTTGTGAGTAATTGTGTTGCTTGAAGCAAGCCCCTGGCATGACTGCTGTGGGAGTCTACAAAAGTAAAGCAAGTTATTTTCTTTTAGAACTTTCTTATTTTTTTTATCTTAATATAATCTCTTGAAGGGCACAGAGACCAATATTTGATATGTTTAATAGATGTGTGTATTTATTTACCAGACTGCCTGTCACTGTATTTACTTGTTAACCACTGAGCTTCTGTCATGAGAAATGAATTTTCCCCTCCCCACCACCACAAGGAACAGAAGAACCAGGCGTTACTTACTTCAGCAGAGCTATAGGGTGACTTTCTGGTAAAGTCCTAATTGCTAAATTTGCTGCTAAGTGTATCCATTACTTAAAGCCAACACAGAAACCCATTTTATTTGAGGCAATTTACCATTAAAGTTTCATCTGTCACCTTTGCTTACATATTTGTACCCAGGAAACTTTACTATAGGAAGATAATTCAAAGTGACATAATCTAAAATTCACATAAATTGGGATGTTGTCACGTTTTGTCATGTTGATTTTGCATTTTAATATAACTGCCAAAAATATTAATCATATATCCAATAGTGACACATTAGTGTTTTCTGACTTGATTGATTGATTGAACAAATAGTTTTTCTTTTTTTCCAGTCTGTTTTACTGTTTTATTAAAATGTAAGTTACATTCAGTAGCACAGAAACATTCACTCTTTTGAGTGTAGGATTCTATGAGTTTTGACAAATGCACAATCAAGATATTGAACATTTCCATCGCTCAAAATATTCTTTCATATTCCTTTATAGTCAACATAATTCCTATTTTGATCCCATGAAAAACATTGCAGTGTTTTCTGTTACTATGCATCTTCCTTGTCCCAAAAGTCATATAAATAGAACCTTACAATACTTAATGTAGCCTTCTTAGTTGATTATTTTACTTAGCATAATGGATTGATTGCATATGTTGATGAGTATATCAGTATTCCATCCCTAAGTAGCACTTTCTTGTGTGGATCTACTCAGTTTATTTATCCAATCATCTGATATAAGTATCTAGGATTGGGATTGATGGGTCACAAAAGTAAACGTGTGCTTATCTTAAGTAATCTCCAAAGTGTAAGCTCCATTTTGCATTCCCTCCAACAAAATATCCATATCCACACCAGCACTACATATGACAGATTGTTTGAGGGTTTTGTAGTTTTAATGTTGTTTGTTGCATTGTTTATTTTGTATTTGTTTTCCTGTTCTAATAGGTGTGTGGCAAACAGATCACTTTTGAGTATCTAACACATGCCAAGTATGTACACTGGAGATATGGGCAGTGATGTATTGGAACTGACTCACTGGCTGATTATGTGAGCAGCTCTCTCAACTCTGCATTCAATTATGTCACATCAGTACCTTGAAAATGGCCATAAAACCACAGAAACAACCACCAATAACCATGGTGGTAGTTTTGTTGTTAGTTTTGTTGTTTTGTTTTATAGAGTCAGCCATTTACCATTCACCAGCACACTAGTCACTGCCCTCACCAAGCATATGTTCTAGAAACACATGGTGATTGCAACAAAAGGGAAAATCAATGTCTTACAGAACATGTAGGAAAAACACTTTACTATAGTGTGTTGAAGGCTGTTAATGATCATAAGTTCAGATTGTTAAGTTAAAAAAAAAAACCCAGCTGGGACCAGTACTGTGCTGTAGTTTCATATCATCAAGAGGCTGAGATGAAAGGATCCCTTGAGGCCAGGAGTTTGACTCTACCCCGGTCAACATAGCAAGACTGTCTCAAAAAATAAAAAAAATAAATTTCTAAAAACTCATATTCAAATATATAGACATAATCTTTCAAAGTTTATTTTGTATATTTCATTTATACTGGCACTCAATTAATACCACTCCTACATTCCAAATTGATGAAAAGATCTATGATGCATAGCTAATGAATATGCTGCGATTCTGGTTGGGTAGGAAGTGGAGGCCAATTGCATGCTGCTTAATCTCTGGCAAATCAGTTCACTCTTATGAGAAAGTTCATTTTTAGGAATAAATATCTCAACTGACTCAAATTTAGCCTACTGCCTTGTCTAGTCAAACATACTTATTCATTAAATCAATGTTACATGTTCTATTCCTAGTTCTTCTTCAGTGAGGAGGGGAGAATTTTTAAAAGATTAAATAAACAGATTCTGAAAAGACTGTGTGTGAGTGGGTGTTTGCCGGTGGGTGTGTGAAAGTCCGTTTGAGGTGAAACTCCAGTCCATTCACCTGGGGCTCTCCTCCAGACATGACTGCAACCCCCCACCACCCTGAGATTGGAGCCACAAGTGCACAGGATCATCTGCTGTTCTCTGAGCACTCCTGAGAAAAATGTGGCGAATACAGCTGATCTACACCACTGGGGCCCAGCCACACTATCGCCTGTGACAGCAGAGTGGCAGGAGCCCCAAATCTGTGGAGAGAGCAAGTTGGAGAGTGCTGGGGAGGAGCCCCACCACCAATGAGGAAACGCTGTCAGGAGCATTTTAGCTCCACCCAGCCTCCAACCTGGGACCTAGAGGTTATCTCCTCAAGCTTGGAGAGACAGACACCCTTCCCCCATGCTGGAACAGGCGCAGACACATCAGATCTGAGTGGGAGACTTGACAGTGGTGACAGGAAGCCAGGTGAGCCCAGATCTGCTCCACCCTCCTCCTGGTAGTCCATGGGGCATCTGACCTATGCTGAGAGCAATCCTATCTGCCTGCGCTGAGAGCAGAGGAGAGGGAATGGAGACCAGAGCTGAAAGAGTTCAAGATACAGGAACAGCCTCAGGGTGAATTGTTGTTGCTGTTGTTGTTATTTTTGCTTGGTTTTTTGTTCATTTTTTTATTTAGTTTTTTTTTTTTTTCTTTTCCTCTTCGCTCTTTCTGTTTTTGATTATGTACTTGTACTTGCTTTGTCTCTGTCATTTTACTGTATTTTTTTTAGACTTCCTGTTTGTCTATGGGTACTTTTGAGGGAGAGTATATCAATGGGGAAATGCAGGGGGTGGGGGTTGCTGGTTTCTGTGTTTGTATGATTTTCTGTATTTTTAAAATCTTTTCTTTGTTTGTGTCTCTTTTCACTTGTTAGTCGGTATGCCTGTCTGTTTTCCCTCTTCTTCTTCTCTTTCTCTACCTTCCTCTCTGCCCCTCCTTCCTTTTCACATTCTTTTACTTTTTCTTACCTAATTTTGCATTCAGGGAGCAAACCTATTTCCTCACTGCATGGACAGACTGTAAAGCAGTGGGAAGTGATCCTAGGGGGCCCACACACCTGTCAGTGGATACTAGGATCTGCAGATAGTTTCTGAATCATGGCACCCCTCTCAATTAAATCTCAAAGCTGCAAAAAGTACAGCCCCCCCACCTACAGTCCAGCTTTAGAATTGAACAAAGCCAGAGGATCCACATAAGGAAAAAGAGGAGATTGAGAAAATAGAAGGAAAAGCTGCACTCACCCAACCCCTAAACAACAGAATTAAACAAGGGGTAAAACAAAGAAGGGAAGGGGAGAGGAAAATCTACACAAATGAAGAAAAACCAAAGGAAGAATATGGATTTCACACAGACCCCTGGGAGGTCAGACACTAAGAATACAGACTTTGGAACACAAACAGTGAAGATCCCCAGAATGACTGGTCTCAAACCACAAACCCAGATATCAAGACATTAATAAAGAGAATAAATGGAATCGAGGAGACAAGAGGAAAGAATGAAGGAGTTGATAACTGAGATAAAAACAATAAAGAATACAGTGAATGAAATAAATAAACTGATAAGCATGGAAAGCAGGCAGACTCCCGTGACATCTAAGGAATGGTCTTTTATCATTCAGAAATGTTTCATATTTTATGCATAAATATATTTTATAAAATAATGAATATTTAACTTGCAAATTCCTCAAAAAATATCCATTTTAATCTTGCAATTCGGACAAAATTTCTATTTCTCAAATTAATAATGATATAATAGATAGGTGCATAGAGAGAGATATAGATTATAATACAGAAATATATAGGATGTCTATCCATATACACCTGAAGATAAGAATTTACGAAAAGCAACTATACTAGACAGTTTCTACAAGAGCAGAGGTAAAGTTTTAGAACCTCAGAATGTTGGGAGCTGGCCGTGGAGGCCTGCCTGAGCATTAGGGATCCAGGCGGGCTGCGGACCCTGAGACCACTAGGATGAGTTCAGCAGCTGATGGCCCATTAACTTTTCCTTTTTTTTTAATGCAAAACTCTAATGAGAAAGTAAAATATAAAAGAAGTTTTGAAGCCGAGATTCTTTAATGTAGCTCACAATACAACATTGCCGCTTAAATTCACTCATTCATTCATTTGAAAACTACTTATTAAGAAACTACTAGGTGATTGACACTCTTCTATCTTATGGGTACTCAATAGTAAGCAAAATAGTCAAGTCCCAACTCTTCATGGGGGTAAAAAATATGGATGGATTTCAGATGTATTTTGGGTGACAATTTTAAGACTTACTGAGCGATTAGATGTGAGGAATGAGGATAGTGAAAAATAAGGGACAGATGAGATTGGAAAGATGGCAAGGAAAAGGTGTGAGAAGAAAGTATATCAAGGGTTTAGATTGAAGTGTCTGGGAGATTACATTTGAAATTTCATGTAGACAACTGTATGTTAATTTTAGAGGAAGTATCTGAGAGAAAAATAAAATTAGGAGTTGCAAGAATATGCGGACACGTTATCACTTAACAATGGGACATGTTCTGAGAAATTCATCCTTAGGCAATTTCATCTTTGTGTGAACATCATAGAATGTACTGACACAAAACTTGATAGCACAGCCTGGTGCACACCTTGGCTATATGGCTTTCTCTATTTCTCCTCGACTACAAACCTATACAGTCTGCATTTTCTTAATTGCTGTCAGTTTCAGAGATTGTTCTTCAACTGTTTCTTCCTTCATAATTGTTGCACAAACAGGTTGAGTTTAAAAATTAATAAAAATGAACAATTAAAGTAGATTTATGAAAGGTTCCTCAGACTAGATTCACTTGCCAAACAAAATATTGATCTGCTCAACAAAATTATGCTTTTGTTGTACAGAAGAGGTTAATATTAAGACAATAAGATTCGCTAGAGATTTTACATTGGCTAAGTGTTCTTTAAGTTATACTTTATAGTTTCCTGGAAAATAGCTATATATATATATCTACTATATGTATACATATATGCACACATTCTACCTGATACTTTTAAAGCACTATAATATGTCATCAAATTAATTCTGATATTCTTAAAGCACTATTACACCTCATCAAATTAATTCTGATGACTGGAAAAACTTTGGCAGGCACGGAAATATGAAAAAAAAACAAATAAACAGAGATGTACATGAGGAAAAGAGATGGAAAAAAGTTTAATTGAGAAGTGAGATTGTAAAATCCAATGAGATTTATTAGAGTTTACAAATATGACAATTCAGCACCTTTGGCCCTTAGAACTCATTTCAGCACTAATGGTTAAAAGGGAGACTTAAAATGCCTAATCAACAAAGTTCCATTTTTGAGAGATGATATATTTTCTTAAAGTTAACCTTGTTATTTTCTGTGCTCTGAAGTCCTACTACCTTCTTTTGAGAATACATTTTTTGGATTAAATCTTAATGAATTTTTGGAGAATATTGATGTATAGGAACATAAAATAAAATGAATTATCTAATGATTTTTCTCATTACTGTAGATTGATGACTTCCTTATTGTCTGGTTGGCTGCAACTGGCTTCCTAAAGAGTTTGAGATAAAGCACCAGATGATTGAAATAATTTATTTAAAAGAAAGTTTTAAAGAGTCATGTGAACGTGTGTACCCACAACCAGTTCCATATGCTTCCTGATGAATCTGTCCAACTCAAAAGAAGCCTCAGTGTTTTCTACCTGCGACTTAAGGAATAATTCAACAGAGAAATTCAAATCAGAAAAAATGTTTTCTTCCTATCACATATTACTACCTGACAATAAAATGTGTACCCATTTGCCTCTTCAGCTTTTTTGTCCCACTAGAATTAAGGGAAGGGGGTCCTTGTTATTCTCCCAGCTGCCACCTAGAACCCCACCAAGCACACAAGTGAAGTGCAGAAATTTATAAATAAAAGTATATGTTTATCAAAGTAAAGAAGGAAATCTGGGAGTTAGTATAGCCTAGAGAAGATAATTGGTATATATAACTTCACTCTTCTGCTACCCAATCCATGTTCCTTTTTCTTCAGCCTGTGTTTCAATTAGTTGAAGAGCTTTCATTTGTGCAGTAACCCAGCCCTTTATTCTTGAAGGGTCTGAGCCCATAGTGGTCCTGTTGCCAAGTTGTTTCGGGCTACCATTAATTTTTACCAGTGTTTAGTGACAACCCAATTTCCCCTTGATGATCTGAGGTAATAATTCCTGCCAAAATGGTAATCCAGCTTTTCTCATCTATTGGTTCAGTGACATAAAGATCTAATATGGCAGTCTCAATCTACAGTTTAATAAAACTGTTGTATAACTTCTAGTGGAAATTTTTTTTTTTTCTGTTTAAACTGAGCTATAATGTATAGGATAAAAGGCAAAAAAAAATGTGAACTGGTCATTATATATAATAGAAAGACATGACATTTTCAGGTTTAACCTTTGATTTTTGGTTCTATGAACTCTGGTCTTGAAAAACAATAGTTACAAATATCAGCTTGTTCAGAGCATATGCTGTGTCACAAACTTACAGAAATTGAATATCCAATAGACTCATCTTTCTTGCTAGTAAGTCAGCTGCTTCTGGTTGTGGAGACAGAATAAGATCAGTAAATCCTGAGATTGTCAGTCAATTGTCTCATTTGTTTTATCATAAAATAAGTGCTTGTCAGAAGAACTGTTGTGTGAGACATTTTAGTGGTGAACAGGTATTCACTTATGCTGTGGATGGCAAGGTAAGCAATCCTATATTTAAAATAAGCAACTCCTGAAGTGATGAAAAACTCACTCCCCTGGGTGAGGGAAAACTGTTCTCCTCTTTATTCAACACTGTATAAGCAACTTGCCATCAAGAGACTGAATGGTCACCACTGAGTGTGGTGCCAGATCAAAGCCTCTGCTTGTGTCTGCTGGGAGGCCAAAGTGAGAGAATTGCCTGAGCCCACGGGTTCGAGACCAGCCTGGGCAACATGGTGAGTCCTCGTCTCTACAGTAAAATTTTTTTAAAAAAATTAGCCACATATGGTAGCGCCCACCTGTAGTTCCGGTTTCTTGGAAGACTGAGGGGAAGGATTGCTAGAGCCCAGCATGCTGATACTGGGGTGGCTTTGAGCATGCCACTGCACTCCAGCCTGGGTGATGGAGTGAGATTCCAACTCAAATATATATATTTGTAATATTTTTCATTCTCTGTGTCCATTTGAAGTTCTTTCTTATACCGTTTTATCAAAATTCCTTTTTTCTCATCTTCTGCTTTTGTTCTTGTTTCAACCTGTATGTTTTGTTTTGGTATTTTGCTCTTTTTTTTGGTCTATCTATACCATTCAAGCCAGTTTGGGCTTCTATCAGCCAAATAATGAGCTCATTTCTTATTACTGCTGCATACCATTCCAATTGTCTAGATAATTATTGACTCATATTTTTTTATACTAAGCATCTCTGTGTTTTAACTGGTAAACTTAACTTACTAACAATTATATTTACTGTCATACTAAGATTTAGTTATGACATATATTCATCTTGTTATTGAACAGTACTTTATATTTCTTCATTCCTGTTTTTCGTCAGATGAAACAATTTATATGCTGCTGGTTTAAAAGTTATACATTATATTTTTGTTCTTATAATGGTAGCTTAGAACTTAAAACTCACAGGTAAGCTTATTGATTTCTTAGAGTTATCAATATCTTTATCTTCTTCCTAATAAAGCAAGTCTTTGGAAGTCCTCTTTTTTTGTCTATTTATACCTTTCAAGCCAGTTTCTGCTTCTATCACTCAAACAGTGAGCATGGTATTCAACAGGCAGTTTTTCAACCTTTGCCCACATTAAGAGTCCTCTGTGTTCATTGCTTCCATCCTTATGTCCATATGTATCAGGTTTTAACTCTCCTTTGTAAGTGAGAACATGAGATATTCAGTTTTCTGTTTCTGTGTTAATTCACTTAGAATAACGGCCTCGAACAGCATCCATGTTGCTACAAAGACATAGGTTTATTCTTTTGAAGACTGTGTAGAATTCCGTGGAGATATATATATCTCACATTTTCTTTATCTAATCCACCATTGATGGGCACTTGTCTTTGTCCACCATTGATGGGCACTTGTTTTTGCTATTATAATACTATACTGGTTTTTGCTATTATGAATAGTGCTACAATAAATATACAAGTACAGGTGTCTTTTGGGGTATATTCTCAGTAGTAAGATTGCTGGGTTAAATGATAAATCTATGTTTATTTCACTGAGTTGTCTCCAAATGGCTTTCTACAAGCCCTGACCTGTCATATATTTCCACCAACAGTGTATGAGTGGTCCCTTTTCTCTGCAACTTCACCAACATCTGTTGTCTTTTTTTGTTTTTAATAACAGCCACTCGGACTGGTGTGAGATAGTATCTCATTGTGGTTTTGACTTGAATTTCTCTGATGATTAGTGATGTTGAGCTCTTTTTGTTTGTTGGCTGCTTGTGTGTTTTCTTTTGAGAAGTGTCTGTGTCTTTTGCTCAGTTTTTAAGGGGATTTTATTATTCTTTCTTGTTAATTCATTTAAGTTCCCTATAGATTCTGGATATTAGTCCTTTGTCAGATGCATGGTTTGCAAGCATTTTCTCCCATTCTGTAGGTTGTCTACTCAGTTGATGGTTTCTTTTACTGTTCAGAAGATCTTTAGTTTAATTAGGTCCCACTTGTCTATTTTAGTTTTTGCTACATATGCTTTTGAGAACTTGGTCATAAATTCATTGCCTCACCTCTTAAGAGAGTTCTTCAACCTGCTCTTCTAACTCATTAATTAATTATCTAGCTATATCCATTCTACCATTTAGTCCATTACTGCATTTTTTATGTTAATCATTAAATTTCTCAGTCCTAATATTTTAACATAATTCTTTTTATGATTTTTTTCCTGTTATATAATCCTAAGATTTTTCTCTTATCTTCTTTGTATAGTTTGGCTTGTTTATTGTAACATTTCAGTCTTTCTGTTCTAAATATTTTGGTTTGGGTAAATTTGTGGTAAATATTACCAATATTTTTCAACACCTGGATCCCAACTATCTCCAGATACTCAAAAGTTTATAATTTCTCCACACACTAAAAGTTACATATGGCTGTATGATTAGTTCTGGCCAATGAAATGAGTGGAGGGTATCTCTATCTGTTTCTGGATGATGGGTTGGATTCTAGTACTTCAGTCTCCAGGCAGAATTTTCTCTTTCCTGGTAACCAAGAAAATCACACATTCCAAATGGTACAGCTAGGACTCTGAATGACAAATGTAGAACCCCTAAACATGTGCTTGCTATATAACATGAGCAGACAGCACTGTTTTTATTTTTACATGACTGAGATTTTTGTACTCTTAATACATTTATTTTTAGAGCATTTTTAGATTTACAGCAAAATTTAAAGAAAGGTACAGATACTTCCCATATACTGTCTGATCTGACACATGAATAGCCTTCTCCATTATCAATATCCCCGCCAGAGTGGTACATTTGTTAAAAGTGATGAACCTACATTGACACATTGTTATCACCCAAAGACCCTAGTTTACATTATATGGTTCACTCCTGATGTACATTTTATAGATTTGGACAAAGATATCCACCATTATAGTGTCATGCAGAGTTATTTCACTGCCCTAAAAATCCTCTGTGCTTGACTTAGCCTTCCTTCCCACTTTACCCTTGGAAACCACTTTCTCCATAGTTTTGTTTTTTCCAGAATGTCACATAGCTGGAATCATATAGTATGTAGCTTTTCAGATTGGCCTTTCCTACCTAGTAAATGCATTTAAGTTGCTTCCATGTCTTTTCATGTCTTGATAGCTCATTTCTTTTTAGTGCCAAACAATATTTCCTTGTCTGGATGTACTACAGCTTGTTATCCATTTACCTACTAAAGGACATCTTTGTTACTTCTAAGTTTTGTCAATCGTGAATAAAGCTGCTATAGATATCACTGTGCTGTTTTGCTTTGTGTGTATGTGGAGGGGGTGGGCAAAAGTTTTCAACTCCTTTGAGTTGATGACAAGGATCATCATTGATAGAACATATGGTAAAAGTGTGTTTAGATTTGGATTTTTGTATTTTTTGTCAGCACAGCAAAACCTCTTTTGACTGATATAGTCATTGTCTTTAAGATTGCAATTATTTTGGTTTGTGAACTTATGATCAGCTCTTCCATTTGGTATTATACATTAGGGAAAAGCCAATTAAACAGAGGAAAAAGAATAACTCCAGTGGGAAAAGTCTCAGTTATACTGCTGTTAACTTTAACCACACTCTCTTAGGCAGCTATTCTGGTCAGGATTATGTGTTTAAACTCTCATTGTAAAGAAACAATGGCTGGACATTGTCTCCAACATTCTTATTTTAACAAGCCAACCTAGTTTGTTTGGAGAGGAATGTAGAGAGTGAGTGCCCATGGGCAGTTGGTCAATTTCCATCTGTTTTCATCAACTCTTTACATTACCAGGTTTTTTGGGAAGTTTTTATGCTTCACTGAGGGCTCCAGCACCAGTGATCTAGATCATTCCTGTACCTTTATTCAGGGAATGGTGATGCAACAATAAAACATTCTATTGAGTCTGCATGCATGGAAGTGAGCAGGGGGGTGAGCGAAAGTACATCTGAGTGGAGACTCAGGATCAAGCACCACATGCAGTGCTCCTCTCCAGAGGTGACTGCAACCCACCTCTGCTCTGAGATCAGAGTCTCTGGCATGCAGGATCATTCACCATTCTTGGGAGGAGGCAGCAGAGATCAGCTGCTCCTCAGCACCTGACACCTGGCCCATACAACCACCTGTGACAGTGGGCCAGGCACTAGCAGTGGGAACTGTGGAGATGACCCTCAGAGAAAATCTGGAGCTGAGCCTCGCTGCTGGCAGGCAAAGAGATGCTGACCACTGCCATTTTCTCTATGAAGACCAGGCAGAGATCTGTACTGGCCCACCCAACTCTGTTCAGCCTCTAATCTGCAACTTGGAGGTGATCTCCTCACCCCTCTGGGACCGACCATCACTGGCCCAGGGAGGAAACTTCTGGAGCAGGCACAGAGAGACAGATGCCCCAGCCCCATGCTGGACTAGGCAGGGACACATCTGCTCTGAATAGGAGTCATGACAATAGCAGCAGCAGCAGACAAATTGGGGTGAGTTTGGATCTGATTCTCCCTTCTCCCCCCACAATCCATGGGGCACCTTCCCATACTGAAAGGAACCTGATGGTCCTGAGCAGCGAGTATGGGGTGGAGGCTGGAAACCTAAGACCAGTCCTTACCACAGTGGCAGCCAAAAGCAGCAGCGGTGCTTGGGACTACCAGTAAAAAGAAAAAAATAATAATAGTAAAGCAAAGGAACCCGGAGTTCCAGAAACAGCTACAGCCACAAGGAAGCTCTTTTTTTTCCCCGTTTTTGCTTATGTTTTTGTATTTGCTCTTTTTGTTATTTCTTGTTGTTGTTGTTGTTTAGTTTTTTAGTTTTTCAGTTTGCATATGGATATTTTTGAGGGTGAGTGCATCATCAGGTTCTTTTGGTTTGTATGTTTTGGGGATTTTGGGGGTCTATTTTTGTTTGTTTTTGTTTCTTTCATTCTTTATTTGTTCGTTAGTGTGCCTGTTTGTTTTCCTTCTTCTTCTCTCCATCTACCTTTCATCTCCCTTCTTCCTTTTTCCTTTCTTTTCCTTTGTCTTATCTCATTTTGCCTTCAGAGGCATGCATAACACTCTCACCACATGGGCAGATTGTAAGGTGGAGGAAAGTGGGCTCCAGGGGGCCCACATACCAGTCTGTGAATATTGTGATCAGCAGATAGCTTCCGAACCATGGTTGCCCCCATCACACCTTAGTCAAATCTCAAAGCTGCAAAAAGCATAGACCCCTCAATCCCACTCCGAGTTCAAAATTGAAGAAATCCATAGGATCTACATAAGGAAGAATAGGGAACTGAGCAAACAGAAGTGAAAGCTATCTCCCCATCACTGAGCAATGGAATTAAAGAAGGGGGTGGGGGGAGGGGAGTGAAAACCAACACAAATGGAGAAGAACCAAAGAAAGAACACAGGTCACATTGAAACTCCTGGGAAGACTGCACCTGAGAATACAGAATTTGAAAATCAAACAAAGAAGAGGCTCTAGAATGACTGTTCTCAAATCACAAACTTAGATATCAAGATATTAATATAATGAATAGAAATGATAAGAGACAAGAGGAAAGAGTGAAGGAATTGATAACTGAGATGACAGCAATAAAGAATACAGTAAATGAAATAAATAACAAACAGACAAACATGGAAAGCAGAATTAACCGAACAGAAGAAAGAATCTCAGTGCTTGATGACCAAAATATGGAGAACAATCTATCAAAGGAAGGGAGGCATTTTTAAGTTGTCTAGCTCTTGATCTCAGATGAAAATTTTTAGAACATTTTGAAGAAATTCCATTGCACGTCTCATATGTGATTTTAAACAAGGATATGTATTGTATATTATACAAGATAATATATGTAAAGTCATTATTAATTAAACTTATTTTTTATTTTAAAGATTTGGGGTATGATTCAGGGTCAGGAATACAAACATTAATTATGCAGCTACTCTTGTTGATGAGGTGTGCTCCTCCGTTCCATGGCAATTTCTCTCAACTGCCAATCCTGTCCTTCCACCCCTGACAATTTACACTACTGCCAATCCCTTTCTTATAGTATTATGATAATTGTTCAAGGTCTGCTTATGAGTGAGAACATATGGTACTCTGTTCTTTGTTTCTGTGATTGATCACTGAGTATGATCGACTCTAAATTCATCCAAGTTGCTGTGAAGTCCATATATTTGTCCTTCTTTATGACTGAATAATATTCCATTGTGTATATATACTACATTTTTTAAAATCCAGTCCAGCTTCAATGGGCAACATGATTGGTTCCATGTTTTTGCTATTGTGAATACAGCTGCAACAAACATACATGTGCAGGTATCTTTTTTGTAGAATGATTTGAGTTCTTCCAGGTATATTCCCAATAGGTGAATTGCTGGGTCATATGGAAGGTCAATTTCTAGTTCTTTCAGAAATCGCCACACTGTCTTCCAAAGAGGATGCACTAGTTTGCATTCCCACCATAGTGTAGAAGCGTTCCTTTTTCTCCACATCTTCGCCAGCTGGGCCATTCTTACTGGGATTAGGTGGTATCTCAATGTGGCTTTTATTTGATTTCTCTGATGGTAAGTGAGGCTGAACACTTTTTCATGTGTCTGTTGGCTGCCTGTATATCATCTTTTGAGAAGCATCTTTTCATGTCTTTTGCCCACTTTTTGGCTGTTTGTTTTTTTTCCTTTTGGCATGTTTGAGTTCCTTGTAGATCCTAGATGTTAGGCCTGTGTCAAAAGTATTTCCCATTCTGTGGGCTGTCTCACTGCTCTATTGATGGTTTATTTTGCTTTGCAGAAGCTAGTCAATTTGATGAGGTCTCATTTGTCTATCTTATTTCTTATGGTATGGGCACTTAGGGTTCTGATCAGGAATTGGTTGCCAATTCCAATTTCCATAAGGGTGTCAGTGCATTTTCTAAGATTCTTACAGTTTGAGGTTTTACATTTAGGTCTTGGATCCATTTTGAGACAATTTTTTTGTATGGTGATAGATAAGGATCCTGTTTCAATCTTTTGCATGTGATCAGCCATTTTTCCCAGCACCATTTACTGATAGGTTCTCCTCTCCCCAGCGGTTGTTGTTAGGGACTTTTGCAAAGATGAGGTGGTTGAGAAATTGAGACTTTGCTTCCAGAATCTCTACTCTATTCCATTAGTCTATATGCCTGTTCTTATACCAATACCAGGCTGTTTTGATTACTGTACCCCTATAATAAAGTTTGAAGTCTGGAAGTGTGATACTTCCTGCTTTGTTTCTTTTGCTAAGGATTGTTTTAGCTATTCATGGTTGTTTATGTTTCCATATGAATTTCTGTATTGTCACTTCCAGGTCTGAGAAGAACAATGTTGGTAGTTTAATGGGTATTGCGTTGAATCTGTAGATTGCCTTTGGTAGGATGGACATTTTAACAGTGTTGATTCTTCCTATCCATGAGCATAGAATATTTTTCCATTTGTTTGTGTTTTCTTGGATTTCTTTGGGCAGGGTTTTGTAGTTCTCATAGTAAAGGTCTTTCACTTCACTGGTTAGGAAGATGCCGAGGTATTCATTTTTTTCTTTCTTTGTGTGTGTGTGTGTGTGTGTGTGTGTGTGTGTGTGTGTGTGGCTATTGTGAATGGGATTGTGCTTTTTATTTGGGTATCTGCCTGCTTTTTGTTGGTGTATACGAATACAACTGTCTTTTGCACATTTATTTTGTACCATGAGAATTTGCCAAAGTCCTTTATCAGTGCAAGCAGGTTTTTGATAGATTCTCTTGGATTTTCAAGGTAAAGCATCATATCATCAGCAAAGAGGGATAACTTGACTTCCTCTTTTCCTATTTGGGTACCCCTGATTTCCTTCTTTTGTCTAATTGCCCTAGCTAGGACTTCCAACACAATGTTGAACAAGAGGGGTGAGAGTGGGCAGCCTTGTCTTGTTACAGTTTTCAGGTGAAATGTTTCCAGTGTCTGTCCTTTTAGCAACATGTTAGCTGTGGGTTTATCGTAGATGGCACTCACTATTTTGAGGTATGTTCCTTCTATACCTAGGTGCTTGAGGGTTTTTATCAAGAAGGGATGCTGGATTTTATCAAAAGCTTTTTCTGCATCTAATGATATAATCATGTGGTTCTTGTTTTTACATCTGTTGGTGGATTTAATTACATGTATGGTCTTGCCAATGCTGAACCAGCCCTGCATCCTGGGAAAGAAGCTTACTTGGACATGGTGGATGATTTTTGAGACATGTTTTTGGATCCAATTTGCAAGAATCTTGTTGAGGATTTTTGTATCTATGTTCATTTCATAAGGGATATTTGTCTGTAGTTCTCTTTTTTGGTTGGATCTTTAACCAGTTTGGGTATCATTGTGATTTTAGCTTCATAAAATGATTTGGGGGAATTTCATCTTTCTCAATTGCCTGGAATACTTTTAATAGGATTGGTATTAGCTCCTCTTTGTATGGTTTGTAGAATTTTGCTGGAAAGGCATCCAGTCCAGACCTTTTTTTTTTTTTTTTTTGGTAGGTAGTTTTCATATGACATAGTCAATTTCCTGGGTTGTTATTGGTCTATTTCATGTCTCAGTGTCGTCTTGTTTCAAGCTTGGAAGGTTGTGTGATGTCAGAAAGTCCTCCATTTCATTTAGGTTATCGAGTTTGTTCCCAATAGGTATACATAATAATCTCTGATAATCTTTTTTATTTATTCGTGGTCAGTTGTGATTTCATCTTTTGTATCTCTAATGGTTTATTTGGCTTTTTTCTCTCTTTTTCTTAGTAATTCAGGCTAGGGTTCCATCAGTCTTGTTAATTATTTCAAAGAACCAGCTTTTTGTTTTGTTGATGTTTTCTATGATATTTCTGTCTTTTATGTCCTGTATTTGGTCTCTTATTTTTGTGATTTGGATTCTTCTGCTAAAGTTGGGGTTTTGGTGATCTTCTCTTTCCAGCTCCTTAGGTGATTTGTTAGGGTCTCAATTTGTGTTCGTTCCATTTTCTTCATATGTGCTCATAGAGATATAAATTCCCCTCTTAGAATTGCTTTCATGGCATCGTAGGGGTTTGGCAAGATGCTTCTTCATTTTCATTCATCCAGGAATCTTTTAATATCTGCTTTGATTCTAGTGCTGACCCAATAGTTGTTCAGCTGTTTAGTGTCCATGTCTTTGTGGGCGTTGGGGAAATTTTTTTGGTGTTTATATTTATTTTATTCCACTATGGTCTGAGAAGGTGCATGGCAATATTTCAACCTTATGGAATTTGTTTATGCTTGATTTATGGCCAAGGCTGAGATAAATCTTGTAGTACATTTCATTTGGTAATGAGTAAAATGCATATTCTGTGATTGTTGGGTGGAATAATCTGTTTGTATCTAGTAAGTCCATTTGGTTGAGTTGTCAAGTTTAGGTTCTGGATCTCCTTGTTGATTTTTTGCCTTGATGATCTATTTATGACTGTTAGTGGGCTATTCAAGTCCCCTGCTATAATAGTGTTAAAGTCAATATCTTTTTTTAGTTTACTTAGTAGTTACTTTATAAATGCTGGTGCTCCTGTATTGGGTGCATATATGTTTAGGATGGATATTTCTTGATGGATTCAACCTTTTATCATTATGTAGTGTCCTTTTTTATCTTTTTAAAGTTTTGATAGCTTAAAGGTTGTTTTGTCTGATACTAAGATCATGATTACTGCCTTCTTTTTTGATCCATTTGCCTGGAAACTCGTTTTCTATCCTTTAACTTTGAATCTGTGTGTGTTCCTTGTGGTGAGATTAGTTTCCTGGGTTCAGCAAATGATTGGGTCATGGTTTCTTATCCAGTTTGTCATTCTGTGTCTCTTCAGTGGTGCATTTAGTCCATTCACATTCAGGGTGATTATTAAAATGTGATTGTTTATCCCTGTCATGAGGCTCTTATAAAGTTTTTTCTTTGTTTGCTTGTTTTCTTTTGGCTTTGGGGTTAATGTATGTGTGTGTTTTCAAGTTTCTTGTTGCATTGTAGTCTCTGTTGATTCTGTACTCTGCTGTTCTCTTGGGAAGTGTGTGGTCAGTCTTTTTTTTTTTTTTTTTTTTTCCTTTCTCTGTGCTTAATACCTTTTTAAGTGTCTCCTATAGAGCTGGTCTGGAAGCTGCATGATTTCTTGGGGATTGGATGTCTGGGAGGGATTTTAATTCATCCATCACTGATGAAGCTGAACTTGGCTGGGTAGGAAATTATTGGTTGAAATTTTGTTTATCTTTGAGGATTTTGAATATTGCATTCCAGTCCCTTCTTGCTTGTAGTGTTTCTGCTGATAGGCCTGCTGCTATTCTGATTGGTTTTCCTCAGTAGGTAGTCTGACCTTTCTCTCTTGCTGCCTTTAGGATTTTTTCTTTTATGCCTACTTTGTGTGGGTGAATTACTATGTGTCTAGGGGTTGGTCTTCTCATTTGCTGTTTTGCTGGGGTTCTCTATCTCTTGTGCTTGACTGGTCACATCTCTGGTGACATGGGGAAAGTTTTCTTGGATTACCTCCTGAAACACTTTCTCCAAGTAGTTCTCCATTTCCCTTTCTTCTTCTGGGATACCAAGCAGACATAAGTTTGGCCTCTTGATATAATCGTACATCTCTTGTATTCTCTGTTCTTTCTTTCTGAGTCTTTTTTCTATGTTTTTTACAGATCAGATTAATTCCATGTTCTGGTCTTCAAGTTCTGAAATTCTTTCTTCCGCTAGATTAATTTCTGCTTTCTATGCTTGTCATCTTGTTATTTATTTCCTGGATGAAAATTCTTATTCTTCCCTGATCTGGGCTCTGGATTAGTTCTATTTTGAAACTGGACTATGGGTGGGAAGCTTTGCTGTCTCTTGTAGTTTTTTAAGTTGAATAAGGTAGTGGATGGGGCCCTAGAATTCAGGAACTACTTGCAAATTACAATATTTACTGATTGTGGTATGTGTTCCCAGAGATCCACTCCCCACCACCACTCTATATGATGATCCAAAGCAGGACCAACACAAAAAACAATTGAACACACACACATACACACACACACACAGACATACACATACACCCCAAAGCAAACTGGAATAACAACAAATTGAAATAAAACAAACAACAACAAAAAACAAAAAAGAAAACTGAACACACACACACACACACACACACCTAGCACAAAGTGAATGGGGAAGAAAACAGAAAGACAGGAAAAAAATGGAATTCAGATTGAGACCTCACATATATATTAACACACACCTTAAACTACATTTTTTTAAAAATCCAGAAGAACAAAAGAGCAAAAACAAACCAACAATAACAACAAAATTGAAAGATGAACACTCAATCATTCACATACACATAAACAGAAAACAACAAACAAAAGAATAAAGAAACAGAAAAAGAAAAGAAAAAAAGAAAAAAATTAGGGGGATGCAGATCAAACCCTCACATACACATTCATGCACAAAGAAAAAATATTTTTAAAAATAGATGAACAAGCAGGCAAAAATTTTTGAAAAATTAAAAATAAAACCTGCCCTCTTGTGGCAGCTCTGTGATTGTTCCTCTCATCTGGTCTCACCTGTTTCACTCTCTCCTCAGTGTCTGGAGCAGGGAAGGAGGAGGGGCAGTGGAGGTGGGTGGGTCTGCAGTCATCCGCTCCCACTCTCCTATGGTCAGGGAGATCTCCTCCAGCGGGGAGGTGTGGGATTGTCTCTTCTCCAGGTATGTACTCACAGGGGTTGTCCCAGCCAGGCCTATCCTGGAATGATAATCTCCTTTGCAACTGACATCCAGGCTCCACATGTATTTGTCCCTCTCCGTCGTGACCCAGCTGTGTGGGTCTGATGTTCAGAGGATTGCTGGGGAGGAGGAGGTTGGGTCAGTCCTGGACTCATCACTGATCTCTTTGGAGTTCTTCCTCATCCTTTTCTGGCCATACCCTTTGTCCCGCAGCTGGAACAGAGTAGGGGTGGAGCGCCTGGGACTCGGCCCTTGTTAGGTCCCTCTGATGTTTGTGCTTTCAGAATATTCCCTCTGGGTCATGATCAACCCGTGAGTAGTTGATATGCCAGTCACAGAGATCAGGTCTGCTGCTCCTTGGTGACTAAGTCAGCACTTTCCTGCCCCGCCTTCAAGATGGTGGCAGGTTGCCTCTCTTGTCCTCTTCAGTGGGACTCTGCTTCTGGGCTCCCTCTGCAGCTCTTGCTGCCAATGCCAGGCCAGGTGCTGAAGTAGTGAGGCAAAGCCTGGAACTGGCAGTTTCTCCTACTGCAGTGGTGAGACAGAGCCTGGGGCAGTAGTCTTTCTCTGCTGCTTCTTCACAGGAAAACTTTTGTACGTTTTTTTTTAACGGCGCTCGGCTTTGGCAACCTGGGAAGAGCCAGAGATCAAGCAGAGAAGCTGCAGCACCAACTGTTGCACCAGGGCCCTGACTACTTGCTCACAAGTCCCCACTTTGTCAGTTTCTCCCAGTATTTTCTTCCCAGGAAGGGTTTAATTGATCTAAAAATATATATATGTGGCTGTCGACTTCTGCATCCCAGGAATCACTGGGGTTCAAGCCCAGCAGCTGCAGCATCAGCCACTGCACCAGGAGAGCCCTGGTCATTGATTCCCTAGCCCTCACTCAGTCAGCCACTCACAAGCCTACTCACTCACTTACACCGGGACTTGCATAGTCTGACTGATTCAGGCGCCATCTTCCCGACCTCTCTCTTCTTATAATTTACTATGAGACATCAAAATGTTACAGCTACTAAAAGGAGCATTATGGAACTTGTAGCAATTATATTTTATGAGAGTTGATCTATAAGTCTATTCTATTTTTATGGTTTTTAATAGATTTCCACTAGCAGACATTGTCAGTTGACATTTATGAAAATAAACATATTTTTTAATGTATAATTTGTATCTTTTCCATTAGTGTTATTTTCTATCGTAGGCATAGTTATAGGGTGTGAATACGCGAGTTCATTTTCTTAGAATATTTACATAAGATTTTCCTTAGTGCCTACAAATGTTAGAGTTTAATATCAACCTGTGGTTGACTGATTGCATCAATTGTCCCAATTCTTTCCCTTCTGTGTATCTCATCCTGTCGTGTATCTTTGTAGTGTATTTCCAAATGGATTCTGTACCCAGGTTGGGACTTACTTTAGTCAATGCAACATAAACAAACATGATTCAGATAGAAGCTTGAAAATAGTTACATGATAGGTCTTTTTTGTTCTTGTACATCTGCCACAAATTGTGCCAGTAGATAACTGAAACAGTAGAGGACACTTAACCCAGTACCTGAGAATACCAAATAAATTCATTTCTTAATGAAGAAACAATAACTATTCAGTGGAGAAAACAAACCTTCACCTTGTGACTATAGTTAACATAATCAATAAAGGACAAATGAACATCATGTGTTTCTGGATATGATACCCTGAGAATACATAATGCATGATGTTTACCACAAAGAGATAATTGAGGAGATATTTTGTGAATGTGTTAAGCTGAGATTTAGGAAGTGCTGGAGGTACAAGTCAAAGAAGATGAGGATAATTTTTTAGCAATGTGTCTTCTCTGAGCTATCACAGCACTTTGCAACTCCTTCTACCATAGCACACACTTGTACTTGACACCTATTCCTCCTTTAGAGTATATTTTCCATAAAGGAAGAACTGCTCAGAATCTTCTCACTTCTACCACCTCTTCAAGTGTCTCCCACAGTACCTAGAATATAGTAAATGTTTATTAATAAGTAAACAAATGAATTAATATCAAGACCTACTCAAGGTCACCCAACTGGTAATGGTGATCTGTATTCACAACCACTCTGTATATAGTTTGTCAGTTTGAAATAATGTTACAGTAACTGAAGTGGGGGGGGCATGCATAAAACAAATCTTAATGAAGATTGATAGGGAATATATGTCAGTGTATCTCTAGATCACCAAGAGAAGATTTTGATGGACAAATATAAGACTTTAAAGTAACTGTTCTAATCTGGTTATGCCAGATAAGACTATCCATAAGGATTATTTAGTATCACAAAACAGTTAATGATTATTTGGTATCCTACAAAGGTGTATTTTCCAACTTAGCAAAATTGAAAGATAAATAGTTCACAAGCTGCATGAAAGTTTTATTTCTTATAGTAACTTAGGAAGCTTTCCGCATTGTTCTCTTATGAGTTTTTATTAATGCACATGAACCCTCTAAGTATCTTATTTCTAAATCAGCTTAATGGAATTCCTAACACTAAAAACCTGAAAAAATCTTTGTCACAATGGTAAAAGTGCTTGGTGGGAATTTATATAAATAAGGTCATCAGCATTACCATGTATCTTACATTATCTGTCACAGCATATATGAGTGTTGTTTAGCTCTTTGGATCCTTAATAATTTTAAGTGAGCCAATGCTCCTTCAAGGGTTCAAAATAAAATTTTCCATTTCGTTTTTACTGTCTTTCCTAAATTTGGAGAGTATGTGTTTTTATAAAAAGTAGTATTAACAATGATTAAATAGGACAAACAATAAAATTTGTCTATGGTAACACACCCAACTAGATGTGGTTTTCTATCAGAAAACTAGTAGTCATGTTTCTTTGTGTTAAGTGTATATGTTTGTGTATGTACAATTTTGACCTGGAACCAGGATGATATGGCACTTCAAATATTGTTCTTTGAAAAAGGAAAATATTTTTAGAAGAAGGAAATGAGCTAATTAACACATTCTCCAGCTTATTGTGAATTAGGAATTAAAGATAAAAGGTTCAGTACTCTGCAAAAAAAAATTCTTATTGGAGTTAAATTGTTTTCCTCTCAACAAATGAGCAGATACTACTATTTTTCTCATTAGGTAAAACGTTTGCCTAGAATACTTTTAAAGTTGCACTAATCTCTTTGGGCTCTTGGCAATCCAAAAGGAAGCAAAGAAATGGGCTTACTAAAGTCCTTGAATTTAATATAACGCTTAGAGAAAAGCATCTGGTACCATTTGAAACAAAAAAAAGCACCTTCCTCTTTGTTCCAGTTTTCCAGTTTCTATGGGGTAAGATCTGTGTCTTATTCTTCTCCCTCTGCCCAATGTAGATTGCACTGTGCTCAACTCAAAATAGTTATTAAATCCACATTTCTTGACATTGTCTGACATCACTGTAGGAAGGTCTCTCTCTTCCCTATGGTTTGTTATATAAGACATCTGGAGCTGATGAAACTTATTAATCTTCATACTCCCATAACTTCACAGCTAGCTTGAATCACATCATGAATTAATAAAGGATCCTAAGTCTCTTACAGCAGTAGATATTAAAGGCTTCTAATTAGAATAATATGTATAAAGTTCCCATGTTAATATTCTATTCCAATAAACATAAAACAGAATTCATTGAAGCAATTCTTAGTTCTTGGGGAGTAATATTTTAGTACAACTCATGCTTTCACTTACTAAATGACAGCAAAGCCAAGATTCTTCTGTACATTGTGATGAAAAGGTGACTTTCTATTGTCACAGTTTGAAATTCAGTTTTCAAAACTTTCCAAAAGAATGGCATGGATCTCCTTTAAAGTCTGCTCTATGAACTCTGAATCTTGTAGCACTGCTTGAATTAATAGTCTGGAGGTAAGAGTAGTGTATTCACAGGAAGCGCAAAGCAGTAATGATTGTCTAACTTCCCATAAATGAACAATCTCAGAAACTGAAAAAAGTCACTCACCTATGGCAGTCTCCAAGATGCTGTGGCATATGAGAAAACGTGGGTTTAGACACGTGGGATCCATCTCCTTCTTCAAGGGGTTTTACTGCCTAGTGGTTCTGAATCCTTAAAATCTACTTCCTTTGACAGTTGTATTGTTGTCGTTGCTGTTGTTATTAACACAAGTATAGCTGACTATGCGGAACTATAATTGACATTGAATAAAGTTAGTAAAATCAACAAAATTGGCATTAATAAATACAATTTAATAGTCAATATTATATGCCCTAAGAAAGCTGGAGTCATTATTAAGTTGTTTTATATTCCTCTCAACAACCAACATCTTCTAATTATACTCTGGGTCTCTATCACAGACTACATAAAGCATTTGGCTGTTGTGTTTGGACTTGACTTTTTTCTTCTCCTCTAAGCCACGTTTCAAAATATAACTTTATCAGATATCATTTCTATCTCTCCAAAAATTAGGCTGTGAACTGTCTCTAAATTCTGCTTTTAAAGTTTGTAAATTTCTCATGTCTTTCATCTGTCTGAAATACTTTTCTTGCTTTCCTTTCTCTTCCCCTTTGATGGAACTCTGCCAATTTAGTGAGATATTCCACCACTGTTAGCAACACTATCCCTTTCTTTCTCTGTCTCTTCTCCTCTCTCCTACCAAGTGGCACTTTCTACAGGATATGCTTCCTTCTTCCTCAAATTCCCTAAGGCATTACAAATACCCTTAATCAAATTTACCATAATCTGCATTGTACCAGAGCCCTGTGTATGATCATCCAGTTTTTTAACCTTCACATGGAAGAGGATTAATCCCTGATAACCTATAAATTCTCTTGAGGGATGTACTGTCCTATATATATTTTCAATTTAGAAATTATTACTTTGAATTTCTCTTTTCAACTTAGGATTTGGATGCATTTTGCATAATCCATGAAGCCCTTAAAAGGGATAAGCATTAATGTAGTACTCTTTGAAAAATTATAGTTTGGAGTGAAGAGGACAGGCTCTGGACTCAGATATAGTTTATGCTAGAATTTTACTGTGTATCTTAATTGCTCTGTGAGCTTGACCAGATATTTAGCTACAAATATCATTTACTTCATCTGTAAAATAGTTAATATATTATACTTAACATTGAACTGCCTCTAAGATTAAATGAGACAATATATTTAAAGTAGTAAGTGCTGCTACCACTAAATGAAGTAACTAGATAGTAGTTAGTTGGTATTCAACATCATATGACTCATGATAACTTTAAAGATATCTAAAAAATTCTATAGGTAAATAATGTGCTTTTCATCTTACATTTTGGATCTATGTATATGGCATTAACTTTGGTAATAAGGTGTGAAGAAACATTTACTGATAACTGTTACAGGCTTAGGCTATGAGAGTAAAAACTTGACCATGATATCTGAGAGCTAATCAAACAAATTAGAGCTAAACAAATTGAGGCTTCAATCTAAAATGTGCATTCTGTTCACACTTTGATAAGTGTGGCAGGACTTTAAACATTGTAAAGTCACTTACAGATATCTAGCTATACAATTTGCACATGCTCTGAGTTCACAAAAGTGAATAAGATATGACTTCTTCCCTTCTGAAAGTATGCAGGTCCTGTGTAATTTGCTGTCTGCTGGTGTTCAAGATCCTTAGTTCACTTCTATAAAGAGCATTATAAGGAGGTATGCATAAAATGAAGGTCAATAGAACAGAGAGCTAGAATTAGCAATTTTAAATAAAACTGGGTGTTTGCTACTGAGGTTGAAATAGTAATTAAAAGTCTCCCAAATTTAAAAAAGTTCAGAATCTGACAGACCCACACCTGAATTCAACCAGACTTTCAAAGAACTAGTACCAATTTTACTGAAGCTATTTCTTAAGATTGAAGAGGAAGAAATTCTCCCTAATTTATTCTTTGAAGTCAGGATACTTCTGATACCAAAGCCAAGAAAAGACACAGCAAAAAAAAACTACAGATCAATATCCTTGATGAACAAAGATGCAAAAATACTCAATAAAATATTAGCAAACCAAATTCAACAGCATATAAAAATAATAATAATTAGCCACAACCAAGTGCATTTTGTCACAGATATGCAAGGACGGTTCAACATACCCAAGAAAATAAATGTGATTTACCACATTAATGAATGGAATTAAAAACAAAAATCATATGATCATTTCAACAGAAGCAGAAAAAGCATTTCATAAAATCCAGCATCCCCTTATAACCAAAAAAACCCTTAACAAATATGCATGCATGGGACATTCCTCAAAATAATAAAAGCCATATATGGCAAACTCACAGTCAATGTCATGCTGAACAGAGAAAAGTTGAACACATTCCCCCTCAGAACTGGGACAAGGAAAAGATGTCCTTTCCACCACTCTTATTCAACAAGGTACTGAAAGCCCTAGTCAGAGCAATCAGGCAAGAAAAAGAAATAATATGTATCCAAATTGGAAAACAAAAAAAAATCTTACTTTGTATGCCAATGATATGATCTTATACCTAGGTTATCCTAAAGATTATTCCAAAAGACTCCTGGACTTGATAAATGAATTGAGTAAAGTTTCAGTATTAAGAAACATCTACACACAAATCCGTGTCATTGCTACATGGTGGGGGACCCAAGAGAAAATAGAATTGATTTATAATCATTGAGTATTTATTCTTACATATCTAAACTTCAGTCACCTTCAAAGTACTCTCCATTTGATGCAATACACCTATCAAGACACTTTTTCCACTGCTCAAAACAGTTTTTGAACTCATCAATTTTGATGCCTTTTAATGCTTCTGTCATTTTTTTTGTTTCACCTCTTCCATGTCAGCAAAATGTTTCCCTTTGAAGACTGTTTTCAGCCAGGGAAACAGCAAAAAAGTGGCTTGAGGTGAGATTGAGAGAATAGAGAGGGTGGGACCCGGGGGTCATGCCACTTGGGTCAAAAACTGCTGAAACTCAGTGTGGTTTGAGTAGGTATGCTTGTAAATCACTCATCAAGAAATGGCAAACAGTTGAAAGAATCTAAAAAAAAATCACTGAAGTTGAATACAACTTCCTACAACCAGTCTAGCTGGTAGACAGATGCCAATGGGTTCTTAGAACACTTACCTAGCAGAGGAAGGCTGTACTATAAGAGGTCCACCCTCCAAAAAACAATTCCAATTTTTGAGGGTCCCCCCTTGTACACCAATAGTAACCAAACTGAGAATCAAAGCAATAACTCAATCCCATTTACTGTAGCAGCCAAAAAGCTAAAATACCTAGGAATATATTTAACAAAGGAGACAGAAGTTCTCTACAGGAGAACCAGAAAACACTGATTAACGAAATTGTAGAGGACACAAAAAAATGGAAAGCTATCCCATGTTCATTGATTGGAAGAATAAACATTGTTGAAATGATCATATTACTCAAAGTGATCTACAGATTCACACAATCTCAATCAAACTAGCAGAATCATTTTTCACAGAATTAGAAGAAAACAATTCTAAAATTCACATAGAACCAAAAAAGAACCAGAATATCCAAAGCAATCCTAAGCAAAAAGAAGAAAGTTGGAGATATTAGATTATCTGACTTGAAATTATACTACAAGTTTGTAATAATCAAAACAGTACAATACTGGTACAACTGCAGACATGTGGACCCATGGAACAGAATAGAAAATCCAGAAATAAACCAAAATGCTTACAACCAACTGATTTTTACAAAGCAGATAAAAACATACACTGGGGAAAGGACACTCTATCCAACAAAGAGTGCTGGGAAAATTGGATAGCTACATGCAGAAAATGAAATTTGATTTCCTATCTCTCACTACAAAAATTAACTGAAGGTGGATTAAATACTTAAATACCAAACTTGAAGCCATAAAAATCTTAGAAGAAAACCTAGATTGATCTAGACAAAGAATTGATGGCTAAAACCCCAAAAGCAAATGCAACAAAAACAAAAATAAATAACTGAGACTTAAACTAAAAGCCTTCTGCACAGCAAAAGAAAATCAACAGAAGTAACCAGGCAGCCTACAGAATGGAAGAAGATATTCACAAACTGTACATCTCAAAAAGGGCTAATATCCAGACTCTAGGAAGAACTCAAACAAATCAGCAAGAAAAAAGCAAACGAACCCGTTAAAAAGTAGGCAAATAGCATGAATGACATCTGTCAAAAGAAGATTTACAAATGTCCAACAAACATGTGAAAAAATGCTCAACAACACTCATCATCAGTGAAATGCAAATTAAAACTGCAATGAGACACCACCTTATACCAGTCAGAATGGTCATTATTAAAAATCAAAACCAAGAGAAGCCGGCATGGATGCAGTGAAAAGGGAACATTTATATACTGTTGGTGGGAGTGTAAATTAGTGCAACCTTTATAGAAACCGGTATGGAGAGTTCTCCAAGAACTAAAAGTAGATCTGCCATTTGATCCAGAAGTCTTACTACTAGGTATCTAACCAAAGAAACAGAGGTTATTATATAAAAAAGACACGTGGACTTGCATGCTTATTGCAGCACAATTCACAGTTGCCAAGATGTGGAATCAACCTAAATGCCTATCAACTAACCGATCAATGGATAATGAAAACACTGAGTATACACTCTAAGGAATATTTTTCAGTCATCTTTTAAAAATGAAATAATGCATTTTGCAACAACTTGAATGGAATTGGAGAACATCATACTAAGTGAACTAACATAGGAACAGAAAACCAAACACTGCATGTTCTCATGTATAAGTAGAAGCTACACTAAGAATCTGCAAAGACTTAGAGGATGATATAATGATCATTGGAGATTCAGAAGACTGAGGTGGGATGGATGAAAATTCTCCTATCAGATACAATGTGCACAGGTGGGAGTGGAGGCTACATTTAAAGCCCAGACTTCTTTGCCATTATACAATGCAACGATTTAATCTAAAACTATTTGTAACCCCTAAAGCTATTGAAATAAAAATAATCATGAAATAAATAAAACTGAGTGCTTTTTGTAAGTTTATGTGTCACATACATTTAAGTGAGGCAGAGCAGAGCAACTAAACTGCTTCTGAGGCCAGAGCATTTGTAAAAGCATCTGAATGGAAACCACACTGAAGTTACCCAGAAACACACAATGCGACTTGCTTCTATTTACAGTTAGGAACAAAAGTGTTCACAATTCTGTCTCTCTGAACATTTGCTGAACTGTATGCGTGAGACAGCTGCGGTGCACTGACCTATAAGACAATGGATACAGAGAAGGCAGGCACAGACAGAACAATCCATGCAATTAAAGGGAGATCAAAAGTTGGGGTCAAAAAAGGGGGAACAGCAAGGATTTGCCTAAAAATAGTGGGGACCTCCTATTAATATCCATGTCTACTATATAATTTATTGAAAATTTCTTATAACCAAAACTAAAGGAGAATTCAGAACTGGGAATGACTTGAGAAATAGTATATGGAAACATCTGAGAAAATAGAAAAGAAATGAAAATACAAATACTGAAGGAACCAGGGACATATTGCATTGTTGCTCAAGAGATTATGATAGATGCTAATCTATTTAACATCTGTTCCCAAATCATACTGGGTTCACCTTAATTCTTTATTCATTTTGACCCTAATTGTGCTTCTCAGCTTCATTTCTTTTTGCATTTCCTGGTTCTGTACATTTCCATGAAAATATAATAAGGCAGATTTTAGCTTTAGAAAAAAAAATTTATATGGCAGTTTTCAACTGGATTAAAAACAAATCAGCATGCAAATCCAAAGATTTAATTTAAAACTAGCCATTTTGAATAGGATCATGACCATAGATACTGTTAGACATCTACCAGAATATTGTTTATTCTTTTCATTGTATGTGTGGACCAGAGAAAGCAAATTTCTTAATAATAAATTCCATACATGTTATTGTGTCTTAACTCTAGAGCTAACTCAAGGTGGTACTTAATACTCCTTAGTGAATCAAACATAAATGCTGAGAAAGAAAGGAATAAAAGAACCTCTGAGTATGTGTAGGACTCTTTCTTTTAATACCAACCAGGAGACCAAAAGTTTAGAAAAATTGTCTATGAATTTTATGAAGCAAAATCAGCATTATTAACACTGAATTATGCAGTTGCATGAATCTCAAGTGATAGCACTGAGTACTGTCTGATGCATCTTGAGTAAGTCACTTAATCATTTTAAAGTATACCACTTATATGTGAATTGGAGATAAATGTGTAGAATGTAGGATACAGCTTTGTTATGAGAATAAAATAAACCTATATTGTAAAAACGTTTTCAAATCAGAAAGTACATCATAAGAACATGTAAAGCAAAGACACAAAACTTTCAACAAATATTTATTGGAAACTATCCTATGTTGCATAAATTTCTTAAACCTGGTAGATAGAGCAATGAACAAAATAAATCAAAATCCCTACCTTCATGGAGCTCATATTCTAGTAGAGGAAAGTAATAAAAACAAGTGAGTAAAACACATAGTATGTCAGATGGTGTTAAGCTCTGTGATAAATCTTTTAAAACAGGGAACGAAAATAAGAAGCACTGACGTTAGCAAGGGAGGCAAATTTAAATTGGGTGAAAAAGGAAGGTGAAATTGTGATGCATCACTAAAGATGAGGAAAGAATAAAAAATGAGTCATATTAGTATTTGATGGAAGAAAATTCCAGGCAAAAGACACAGAAAATGCAAATGCCTCAATTTGGCAATATGCTTAGCATGTTTAGGAAGAACAAGAAGGCAAGGCTACAAGGAACTCATCATGTTGGCATTGGGAGTCAGATTGCATTAAGTCCTTGGAAGCTCCTGTAAAGATGTGCAATTTACCTCCCTACGATGAGTGCCAATAGAGGTTATCCAGGCAGAGGAGGGACTTATCCATTCACACTTTGAACTATCTCTATGACTGCTGAGTTGGTAGACACATGAGATAAAGGTGGAAATACGATCACTTAGGACCTATTGCAAATACCCAGAGCAGAAATGGTGGTGGCTTAGATTGGGCTAACTGCATTCAAGGTGATGAAAAATGGTTTGACTCCATATATACTTTGAAAATAGAGCCAAGAGTATTTTCAGATGGATTGTGCGTGATCTTTGAAGAAAAGCTTTGAGTCAGAGACTGCACCAAAATTTTTGGATGAAGCAATTGAAAGAATGAGTTGTCATTTACTGAAAGGGGTACTATGAAAAGATTAGGTTTAGTGGTTAAACTTGGATATACAAATTGGAAAGGGATTGTTATTGGTCTATTTAGTGTCTCGATTTCTTCTTGTTTCAACCTGGGGAGGTGTATTAAAAATAACACTGGGCCAGGTGCTGTGGTTCACACCTTAATCACAGCAGGAGGATTGCTTGAGGCCAGGAGTTCGAGACCAACTGGGCCACACAGTGAGACCCCATCTCTACTAAAAACAGTCGGGCATGATGGTGTGTGCCTGTAGTCCTAGCTGCTTGGGAGGCTGAGGCAGGAGGGTCATCTGAACTCAGGAATTTGAGATTGTAGTGAGCTATGATCACACCACTGCATGACTGACAAAGTGAGAAAGTGAGACCCTGTCTCAGAAAAAAAAAAAAAAAAGCACCGGCTTTGACTTCAGGGTTTTGACAGCATCTTATAACTAGCTGTGTGACTTGGCAACTTACACAATCCTTTTGGATCTCAGTTTCCTCATTAGTAAAATTATAATAATGAGTTCTTGCCTTCCTACCTTATAAGACAGTCATAAGAATTAAATAGCAGATGAGTCAACACTCTGTAAATCCTATGTTCATATACAAATAAAAATATCAATGTTGTAGTCCTGCTGCTCTGAAGCTTACAGTATTAACACATACACAATCCCCTTAGAAAATATAAGATTGAAACCTACTTCAGTGGAACTTCTTAGAAAAGGTGTTGGAATGATGAAACATATTACAAAATCTTCTCCCAGGACTTGAGCCAAAAATAGTATTTTAATGGGCAAAAAAAGTCACCAGCAGCAACTAATGAAAGAAGAGAGGGCATGACCTCATTGCCATAACCTTCTAAAGGGAAGCAAAAGCTCTGTACTATGTGGTTCAGCTAAGTAAGAATCCTGACCCAACACCTGGAAACCATTATGGGAAAATAAAGAGACAAACCCTGAGCATACTAATAATTTCTAATTGAGAGAAAAGTGGACTAAGGGGGTAAAGAGTCAACTGGATTAAGAAAAAGCCAGGTTAAAGAAAAACAAGGCTGGAAAAAAAATCTTGGCGACCAGAAGCCTCTATATCCCACTACCAACATGCCAGGATTTTACAAACTCAAAATTAAAAAAATAACAAAACAAAAAGCCCAAACAAAACCACCAGGACTTGAAACGTTCCAAGGCTCCAAACTGAAAAGGAGAAATGATTCAAAATCTAAGGGTGTCATTTCCCCACTCCATCACCTATTATCTGGTTTCAAATAAATAAAACCAGGTTACGATCAATTAACAAAACCTCAGAAAAGGCAGCAGAACCCTGGTGGTCAAATAAGAACTGAACCTAACTCCAGAGATGTTTTCCCTTCAGACTACAGAAAAGTAGAACTACAATACCTGAGCACTCAGACTTTGCCTAAGAGTGACAAAAGAAACAATGGCAAAGGGTCAGAGAGAGTTTACTCATACTATGTTTCAGCAAAGAGATGGTATGGAGTGAAGTGCCCACCTTTAAGAATAAGCAAGAAGTCACAAAATGGCAAATGCACACATACCAGAGCAAAAAGATTGAAGGAAAGAAACACAAAAGCATGAAGCAGAGACAGAACTCAATCTGAAAAAAACATGATGGAAGGAAAAAACTGCCCCACAAACACTCAAAAGTCTAGAAATAAGTACATGAGTACAAAAAAAAAAGAGCTCAAAGATAAATGACAAACTGTAGAATGAGATGGCAGAGTTAATGAAGCTAATGAAACAAACTGAGGGGCAAAACATCGCCAGTACCAACCAAATAAATAAGTTACCAAGGATGACCCAAGAACATTGTACCTAGTCAAGCACTATGGTTTGAATGTACGCCCACCAATGAAACAGTGTTAAGTGGTGAGGTCTTTAAGAGGTGACTAGATCTCGAGGGTTCTGCCCTCATGAATGGATTAATGCTGTTACAGAGCAAGTGGGTAGTTATCATGGGAGTGGGTTCCTGGTAAAAGCGAGTCCAGCCCTCTCTTGCTCTCTCTCATGCCCTATTGCTGGCCACCTTCCACCATGTGGTAGGAAAGTCCTAGCCAGAGGCTGGCAACTTGATACTGGACTTCCGAGCCTGCAGAACTGAGGGAAATAATTTTTTTTTTTTTTTCCTAATTACTGAGTCTGTGGTATTGTTATAGCAACACAAAATACCAAATTTTGATCAGAAATAAATTTAACAAGCAGATATTCTAGAATAAGAAAGAACTTAGGGATTAGAATACCCATGAGTCCTTCTGGGAAAAAAAAATTCCAAAAAAACAAAAGATACTACTCAACAATGAGATTAAAGAACTAGTGATAGACCTCGAATCTATTTAAATATAAAACTAAAACTTGTAATAATACTTGTATACATCTAGACTCATTTATACTTGACACTAGAGTCAACTGAATTAATCTCAACCATAAATATGTTTGTACAAAAAATTATGACCCACATTCAGAAATTAACCTACTTTGTATAAATGAGGAAGTACACCTAAAAATTAAATGACTTGTAAATTGGGATACTCTGAAGTCCTACAGTTTTCTCAAGATCAACATGCTCAGAAATAATAGCCACTCTTCAACCATGTGCTCTTTCAGTCCTTCATATCTCAGTAAGTGACATCAGAAACCACCTAATTATCCTAGCCAGAAACTGAACAGTCATTTATATTCCTTCCTCTATCTTTCCTCTCCACTTCTTTCATTCAATCATTACCACATCTCACTAAATCTCTTCCTACTTATCTCATGAATCTAACTGCATTTCTCCTGCTCTCCTGCTTGTAAGATCATGCCATCATTAATAACACAGATTGCTACAGTTTTCTGTGGAAGTGTAAACTAGATGAGCTTTCTCAATATCTGTTCCAATCTTCTCCTGGTAGGTCTTCCTGTACTTCCAAGACTAGAAAGGTAAAATACATCCCCCACATACTTCTGCAGCAGATGAGATTTAGCTTCTATCAGTCAGTTAACCCTGGGGAGAGAGGTAGCGGATTTAGCATAAATAGTGTGGGAAAAGTTCCTAATCACTAGACTGCAATTCAAGCAATGTGTTTAGAGTCAACAGCCCTGGCAGCAGCTTGCTGCTCTCCAGACCACAGCGAAGGTGATGAGATCAGCACCAGGGACAGCAGCTGGCTGATTTTTCACGTACCTGATTCTGGTAGAGGTAGCAGTGTCCTTGGTGGGCCAGTTCTGTGGTACTATGCTAGTGTCAATCCTAGGAAGGTCGTCCTTTCAAAGGTTTTGTAACCATTTTATTCACCGTATGAAATTCCTTTCTCCTTAAAAAGGGAATGGTTTTCCATGATTTCAGGGTGGCCCCATCCAATCCTTGTCTATATCAAGCCAAAGTGATTGATATAAAACACCAATCTGATCACATCACTTCTCTGTTTAAAATCACACGCTACTCAACAGAATAAAGCCCTGACTCCTCAGTGTGATTGCAGTAGGCAGAATTTTGGCCCCTATATCTGGGTAGGCCTAATCTAATCATGTGAGCCCTTAAAAACAGAGAAGTTTCTTCAGCTAGGAGCAAAAGAGTCAGAACCATACCATGAGAACTTGATATACTATTGCTGGCTTGTAGATGGAGGGGGCCACATAAAGTGTAAGAAGAAACAGAATTCTGCCACCATCCTGAATGAACCAGCAAGGTGATCTCCTCCAGAGCCTTCAATACAGAAAACAGCCCTGCTAATACCTTGATTTTGGCCTTGTGAGACACTAAGCAGAAAACCCAGTTGAGCCACACTGTGCCCAGATTTCTGATGCACAAAGACTGTGAAATAATAAGTAGGTACTGTTTTTATCTAGTAAGTTTATAGTAATTTATTGAAGCAGCATAGAAAACTAATACAATGAAAATAAAAGGCCCTTCATGATCTGGTTCCCTCATAAGTTTCCAACCTTATTTTGTGCCATCACCACCACCATTTTCTGTGCCTTCATTTTCACTTGCTTAAATCTTAAAATCAACATTTATTTAGTGATTTAGAGGTAAGGCAAGAAGACTTTCATATATAGGTTAGATCTTGAACGTGGGATCTAAGAAATATTCACTATATTTTATATTTTCTCTCACCCACTGAGAGAAAATATAAAAGAGAAGAAAGAGTATTAGAGTTGTGATTCACTAAACATATTGGATATATTTCCTGAAAAGATACATAAATAAAAATAATAATTTCAAGATAATCCCTTTTTCTCCAAATTTTCTTCTCCTACTTACTGTAGGTAGGAAAGAAAAATGCTAAATATAAGAAATCAAGATTTTACAAAATCCAGTAAAATTTAAAAACCAATTCTTTCCTAGTCTTCCAACTTATATACTTTATTCATTATTCAAAATTCCATCCAAACAGAACCATATTGTATTCTTTGTGTTATCTAAGCTTTTCGCAGCATCAGTTCCAATGTCTTCCCATGCTATAGTCTTAAGAAGAATATAGTTCTGATGACTAAGTATTCTTCAAAACTAATGATCTTGGTTTTTAGCTATCAATCAGTATCTTATCTTACTATTAACAGGTATTTAATATTCATAAACCTTACTTGAGTAAAATGCTCTAAATCTACCTTGGAAGTATTGTTGATAAAAATATACTACAATCATCAAACGCTAAATGTAATATATGCCATATCTGTGTTCAGAAGTTCTCTGGTCTATTCCACCATGACCTTCTAACAGGAAATGACCAATCACAGGCAAAACAACATTTACTACAAACAGCATAAAGGCTAGCATAACCACACAGGCAACTGAGAGTGAGAAATAGAAACCAAATGCTAGCCGCAACCTTGTGAAGAACACCACCCACAGGCAAACTGGTGTTGTGCTTTTTTCCCCTTCCTATTAAATAAAGACACCCACTGAGAGAAAAGCTTCTTTCAACTTTAAGGGTCTTTGAATCATAAGCAGTTAGAAATCAGGCTACCGGCTGAGTGGGGTTGAAGGTGATACTAACAAAGAGGGGAAAAGAGAACGAAGCCATCCATAGTGGAGCCTGGCTTGCTCCACTCCCAACACAAAAGCAAGCCTTCATACGCAAGGACTCCTGGTCCCCAGAACGCCTACCTAATGTTACATGTGAGCAGATTTTAATAGTATGTGGTCAGATTTAGGAGAGGTACGCCTCTTTCTCCTTACTGTCCATCCTCATTCTTGATCCCCAAGACCTGAAAGCATTTCCTTAATCACAATTCAGTCACAGGTTTACGACTCCAGAATAAATGATGTGACACACTACTTAAAAAGACTGCAGGTTCCTGCCATAAATCTTTCAGGCAGGAAAGATTGATGAATTTATCAAACCTAAAACTCAGAGATGGATAAAGGCAAAAGGTTAACTCATTCTCAGTTCCAGTTAGCCTTACAAACTATCCTAAGTAATATAAACATTATATATTTTACATAATTTTTAGGTAATTGTAAAACAAAAGTATGCCTAGAATCAGGGGATTTTCAATAGCAGAAAGCGTCCACATTTGGACAGGTCTCCAAAACCACATCTCAAGGAATATCCTAGAGAAAAATGAGAGGATTTACATTGTCTGCAGGTGCCTACACTACAATGGGATCATAAATATCCCAAAGGAGCTCTATTTGTTCCTTACAATGGCTGAGAGATGTGTTCATGGGTAGCCTGTGTAGTAGTCTTAAATCTCAAGATAATAATTCCGCTAACCATCATGCCTCAAATGCAGACCCAATTGAATCACCTGGAGTCTTTACTCTAAAAGCTATATTACTCCAAAATAAATCCCTAATACACACATTTCTTTAAGAAACATAACAAATAAAACATGAAAAATCCCTGATGGCTCTCTTGGTTGAACCAAATCACTGAAGTTTAACTAGAAGAAAAACATAGTCACTGAGTTTACTTTACTTTCCAAGGTATTACGAGGGATTCAAAAGTATATTCCAAATGTCTTCTAATTGTTGCAGTCTACCTCTCTTGCTATAGTATGCTTTCTCTCACTTTTGATATGGTATCATATTATGGCATATCAAAGAAATCTCCTTAACACTTTACAGTTGGGAACTTATACTCTATTCAAACAGCTTTCTCAAGGCCATCACTATCCTATATATAAACATCACATTTTAGAGGTAGAAGAAACCTTATAGAGCTCTTGAAATTCAATAACATAAATAACCTATACAAAAACAGGCTGAGGATTTGATCAGACACTTCACCAAAGGAAGTAATTTGGATAGCAAATAAGCTCATGAGAAGATGTTTAACATCATTATCACTAGGGGAATGAAAATTAAAACCACAGTGTGATACCATTATATACCTGTTAGAATGGCTAATAATAAAAAAAAACCCAAACCAAACAAACACACACACACACACACACACACACACTCACACACACACACAAAAAAAAACAACTGAAAATACCAAGTGCTGATGAGGATGTGGAGCAACAGGAATACTCACATGTTGCTGGTGGGAAAATGAAATGAGATAGCCACTTTGAAAAATAGCTTTGCAAACTAAACATACATTTCCTAAATGACTCAGGATTCCCAATTCTATGTATTTACCCAAGAGAAATAAAAACTTATATTCACACAGAAACCTACAGGTGACTGTTAATCACAGCTTTAAAATTAAATGGCCAAAAATGGAAACAACGCAATGTACTTCAAATGATAAATGGCTAAACAAACTGTGTTACATCTACATAAAGGAATATCACTAAGCAATAAAAAGAATTTCATCAGTGTATCAGATACAAGATAGATGAATCACATATGCATTGTACTAAGTAAAAACAAACAAATAAAAAAAGCCAGACTACTTACATCTCCTTTCAGCAAATGATAGAACTACCAGACAGAAAATTAGCAAGAATGGAGAAGATCTGAATAAAACAATCAATCAACAGGATCTAATTGACATATATGGGCCATTTTACCCAACAAAAACAGACTACACATCTTTTCAAGTACCCATAAAACACTCACAAAGACAGACTTTTAAATAAATCTTAACAAATTTTGAAGAACTGACATTACAGAGAATATGTTCTCTGACTATAGGAGAATTTAAGTAGAAATAATAACAGAAAGACAACAGAAAAATCCCCACTTGAAAATTAAACTTCGAAATAATTCACGGGCCAAACAGGAAGACTCAAATGAAACTATAATATATAGAACATAATGAAAATAAAAATTGTTGTCAAAACATGTGGGCTGCCACTAAGGCAGTGCTGAGAGGGAAATTTATATTACTACAAACATTTCAATTTACAATGGTCAGACATTTATTTTTAGACTTTATGATGGTGGGACAGCAATATGTATTGAGTCGAAACTGTAATTTGAATTTTAAATTTTGATCTCTTCCTGGACCAGCAATATGTAGTATTATACCCTCTCCCGATGTTAGGCAGCAGCAGTGAGTCACAGCTCCCAGTCAGACACACGATTACAAGGGCAAACGACCAATACTCTTCAATGTGCTGTGTTGCCAGATGACTATGCTCAACCATAGGCTAACGTAAGTGTTCTAAGAATGTTTAAAGTAAGCTAAGCTGAATTGTGATTTTCGGAAGGTTAGGTGTATTAAATGCATTTTCTTTTCTTTCTTTCTTTTTTTTTTTTTGAGTTGGAGTCTCACTCCGTCGCCTGGGCTGGAGTGCAGTGGCATGCTCATGGGCACCCCAGTGTTGACCTGCTGGACTCTGGTGATCCTTCCATCTCAGCCTTCTAAGTAGTCAGAACTACATGCACATGTTACCATGCCCAGCTAATTTTTTGATTTATTGTAGAGATGAGGTCCCACCATGTTGCCCAGACTGGTCTCGAACCCACAGGCTTAGGCAATCGTCTCGCCTCATGCTCCCAAAGTGCTGGGATTATAGGCTTAAGCCACCACGCCTGGCCATGCATTTTCAACTTAACAACATTTTCAGTTTTTTATGGGTTTATTGGGATGTCATAAGTCAAGGAGCATCTGTAAATGGAAAGATATCCATGTTCACAGATTAGAATATTGGTGATGTCTATACACCCAAAGCAAGCCACTAATTCAACAAAATCCCAATGGCAATTTTTTGTAAAATTAAGAAAAATCATCCTAAAATTTGTATGGAATCTCAAGGGAAAGAGATAATGGACAGATGTTGTTTAATGGGTATGGAATTTCAGTTTTGCAATACGAAAATAGATCCAGCTCCATACATAGTAAGTGCCTTATACATTAAAAGTATATCATTCAAAATATATTTAAATACCATATATACCACATTTAAAATACCATATATTTACTGTACATTTTCTATGTTTAGATGTATTAGGATACACAAATACTTAATATTACATTACAATTGCCTACAGTAGTCAGTATGGTAACATGCTGTATAGGTTTGTAGCCTAAAAGCAATAGGTTATACCATGTAGCCTAGGTGTGTAGTAAGTTATAACATCTAGGTTTGTGTAAGTACACTCTATGACGTTCATGTGATGAAACTGCCTAATGAGCCATTTCTCAGAACTTATCTCTGTTGGTAAGCAATGCATGACTACAACTCAGATGTAAATCTAACAAAAGACATACAGGACTTGCATGTTGGAAATTGCAAAATGCTAGCAGAAGAAATCAAAAAAGGCCTAGAAGGAGAGACACTGTTCACACACTGGAAGAGCTCACATAGTAAAAATGTCTACCTTCCCCAAATTGATCTATAGGTTTAATAAAATTCCGATCAAAATCCCAGCAAGGATTTTTTTTTTTTTGTAGATATAGACAAGCTTAGTACAAAGTTTACATGAAAAGGCAAAGGCCCTAAAATAGCTAAAACAATCTTGAAGAATAAAGAGGGAGAAATTATTCTATGTGAACTAAAGCTTAGGATATAGATTCAGGAATAAAGACACTTTGATATCAGTGTAGTAATACACATATAGATCAATGGAGCAGAATAAAGAACCCAGAAATACACCCACACAAGTATACACTCCTGATTTTGAAAAAGGTGCAAAAGAAATGCAATGGGGAAAAGACAGCCTTTTCAACTAACAGCACTGAAGCACGTAGACAACTATAGGAAAAAAAAAAAAAGAAATTTGACCCAAGCCTCACACTTTGCAAAAGAATTAACCCAAAACGGACTGTGTAATTACATGTAAAATGTGAAACTATAAAACTTTTAGAAAAATAAAAAAGAAAATCTCAGATCTATGGCTAGGCAAAGAGTTCTTAACACCACGAGCACAATTCATAAGAGGAAAACCTGATAAACTTGACTTCATTAAAATTTAAAAACTTTTGTTCTATAAAAGGTCATGTAAAAAGAAAGAAAAGACAAGCTACATACTAAGAGAAAATATTTGCAAGCCCAATAAAGGACTAGTGTTAGAATATACAAAGAGTTCTCAAAATTCAGCAGTAAAAAAACAATCCAATCAAAAAAGTGGGCAAAAAGCATGAAGACACATTTCACCAAAGAGGCTTTAAAGATGGCAAAGAAGCACATGAAAAGCTATTCAACATCTTTGGCAATCAGGGAAATGAAAGTAAACATCACAATGAGTTATCATCACACACTGATCACAATGGCTACCAAAAAAAAATTAGTTACAACATCAAATGCTGCAAGAATGCAGATAAACTGGATCACTCATCCACTGCTGGTAGGAATGTAAAATGGTACAATCATTCTGAAAAAGTTTTCTAGTTTCTTATAAAACAAACCATGCAATTACCATATGACCCAGTAATTGAACTTCTGGGCATTTACCCCAGAGTGACAAAAACTAATGTTCATACAAAAAATCTGTACACGAATGATCATAGATTATCTTATTTGTAAAAACTAAAAACTGGAATCAATCCAGATGCGCTTCAGAAATACTCCAGATGGTTAAACAAACTGCGGTTAAATGAACCTACACATGCAATAAAATATTTAAAACCAAAACACACAGAAATAAATACACATTGGAGAAATTAGAGTAAGATCAGTAGACTCTGTCAACATTAAGATCCTGGTTGTAAAATCTACTATGGTTCTGCAAAATGTTACAATCGAGGGAAACTAGGTAAAAAATACATAGGATAGTGCTGTATTATTTATTACAACTGCACATAAATTTACAATTATCTCAATAAAAATTCCCCCAAAAAAGGATATATAACATATAATTCTATTTATTTGACATTTTGAAAGAGTCAAATCTATAGGAACAGAAAACAAATCAGTGGTTGCCAGAGTACGAGTCAGGGAGAAGGGTTGAGAAGTATGAGATCTGGACTATGATATTTGTTACAATTCAGAAATGTACACTAAAAGGGTAAGATTTACTCTATGTCAGTTATACGTCAATAAACCTGACCTAAACAAAGGACTCCACAAAAAGATAATCATTAGCAGGACTGATCAATAAAAAAGGGAAAGGCAGAAAACATTATTAGGAATAAAAAAGGAGATTAATATTGATATAGGACATTAAAAAAATCTCAAGGATCCCTCAATAGAGAATGATATTGAAGACCTATTAAATTAAAAAGGCAGGTGTAATACAGAGTATATTACTGCATGACCATTTGTATCAAAATTTACACAATGAATAGCAGAAGAAAGTATAACAAAAAACTAGAATCACTTGTTGCCCAGGGACCAAATACTTGAGTGGCTGTGAAGGACACAAGTGGGAAAATGACTTAGTTTTTGGTATATATACACCCTTTTAAAAATTTTCAAGCAGGTCTTGTGGAAGTATTACCCATCCAAATGAAAATTAAATATAATAAAATAAAAACTAAAACATCTACCCTCAAATCGTAAGCTTATGGATGAACATAAAATGATAAATCTAAATGAAACAGTTAATTGATAGAAATATAAAAAATTACCAACCAAATTCATTTTATGAAGCTAGTAAAACCTTCATAAAACCAGAAAACAGCAGAAAATTACAAATTTTACATATTAAAATAGATAGAAACACCTCAAACGTGATAAAATTAAATTCTACATGTTTAAAAATAAAATTTAATATTTAATAAATTTAATATTTCACAACAAAGTTGACTATACCAGAAATGCAAAGATGGTTCAATATCTGAAAATGTATCATTAAAATTCAGATTAACAAAAGAAAACGTGCTCATCTAAATACAAAAACAACCTTCTGGACCAAGTGCAGGAGCTCACGCTTGTAATCCCAACACTTTGGGAGGCTGAGGTGGGAGGATTGCTTGAGGCCAGGAGTTCAAAACCAGTCTGAGCAACATAGCAAGCTCTCATCTCTACAAAAAAAAATTTAAAAATGAGCTGGGCATGGTGCCCTGTAGCCCCAACTACTCAAGAAGCTAAGCTAAGTCAGAAGGATCACCTGAGCCCAGGAGGCTGAGGCTGCGGTGAGCCATGATCACGCCACTGCACTTCAGCCTGAGGACAGAGTAAAACACTGACTGAAAAAAAAAAAAAAAAAAAAAGGCAACCAACCAACCAAACAAAAAAATTCTGTAAAATTCAATGTTCATTCATAATAAAAGAAACTCTTAGGAAAATAGAGGTAGAAACTACCATAACCTGATGAAGGGAACCTAACAGAAACCTACAGAAAATGAAAAAACAGGTATAAAAATTATTTGTAGGTATGACTCTCTACACAGAAATTCAAAAGAAAGTAAAGATTAACTATTCTACATGTCAGTAAGACTGATGGATACATGATCAACACACAAAAAAACCCAATGGCATTCCTATACAACAATAATAAGCAATTAGAAACAGTGACCAAAAAAAAAAAAATGATTTCACTTAAACTAGCAACAAAATGATTAAGATGCCTAGAAATAAACTGAACAAAGACATAAGACCTTTGTAAGAAAATTAGAAAACATTACTAAAGGAAATGAAAAATGTTCTGAATTACATAAACATTCTATGTTCACAGATATGAAGGCATAAGAGCATCAGTATGTCAATTCTCTGGTGGCACAAGCCTGTAGACCTAGCTACTAGGGAGACTGAGGTGGAAGGATCGCCTGAGCCCAGGAGGTTGAGGCTACGGTGAGCTGTGACTGTGTCACTGCATTCCAACCTGGGTGACAGAGTGAGACCACCAACACAAACACACACACATACACCCACACACACACACTCACGATGTCCACACACATGATGTCCCCCCAAAAGTCAATAAAATTTAATGTAATCAGAGTCAAAATTACAACAGATTTTTAAAATAGAACTTGTAAGCTGATCATATGAAAAAGAAAAGGGCCTACAAAGGTAGCAATACAGATTAGTAGTGAATGCTATATGGGGGGAACAACCTCAGATCTCTATTTGAAACTATATACGAAAACAAATTGCAGGGAGATCAAACCAATAAATGCAAGAACACCTTTAGAAAAAATATTAAGAGAGACTGTCTTCAGAGATCTTTGGAAAGAAGAAGATCTCCTTAAAAAGATACAATAAGAGTAAACCAGAGAGTAATGGATTAATAAATTTGACTTAAAATCTTAAATTTCTTTTTATCAAAATACAAAGTGAAAAAACCAGATTGAAAAGCCACAGATTAAAGGAAGAAACTGCAATTCATTCTGACAAAGAATTACAAAATACTACTTTATATTTTAATAGAGATATAAAATATAAAAATAGACACCAAGGATACACATCAACTTTTTGCTTAGTGGCTACTTCTTGAAGGAAAAAATAGGACTGAGAGTAGAGGAAAAAAAAATTCCAATTTTATCTGTAATACTATTTCTTTTTAATTAAAAAATAAATTCAAAGGAGTAAAAGATCAACTATCATCAATTCTGAACAGTGTGGATAAGAATGTTTTATTTTTCTCAGTATTTTAAAATATTTTTTAATTGTAAAAAGGAAACAAAAACAAAAATGATAAAACTGGCCTTCTGCCCTGGCCAAAACAAAAGTTCAGAAAGCAAAGATAATTTCCTCCAAGACCATGATTTGGAAGGGCTGGTTCTCATTCTCTCTTTCCTTTGCAGGTATATTCAAATACTTGCATATAACTCCGATCAAGATTAGGAAGGCAGCCTATCTTCTGCTGGGCTGGGAAAGTGGCAAGAAGTCAAAATAAAGTTCAAGGTAATTGGAATGACAAAGGCTGTAAGCGACAGGGAAAGCTAACGTTTCGGAGGCTTTCCATGGTGCGTCAAGGAGAATGCCCCTTTTGTTTCTCATCAGACTCACAGCTGAATGTGAGGAGTGCTGTGTCATGGCCCTTGTCAGAGGATGATGGAGCCTGGCAGTATGGAGAACCCCAGGAGACTCACGTCCAGTATAGAAATGTTCCTTCACAACAGCGGGTCCTCTGTCTGGAAGGAATATGAGGTAATGAACACAGCACACTAGGATTTCTCCAGCATCCAAGACAAAAAGCCTTCATTGAGGTGGTGTCCAAATACAGGCTGCTGCCTTGCTCTCACAATAACATGCAGATACAATCAGCTCTATTTAGAAAAGCCATTAGTCTTAGGCAGGAAAAAATATATTCTCCATTTTTTAAAAAAAGCATACCACTAGTGACAATCAAATCAGCATTTGAGAAATTCCTAATATAATCCTTGCCATCATGAAGGATTTCCCAGGACATAGTTTGGGGATTACTCAGGACAAACAGAAAGTGAGGCATCAAAGGAGAGTAAAGGCAAAGAAAAGCCTTTAAGAAAACCTGTTTCTGGCTTTGCCACTCTGTCTTTGACAATAGCATTCTCCTTACGGCAAATAATTGTTCACCAGAACTATGCTTCTTATAATTCCTCTTATGAAAAGCAAATTTTTAAAGCCCGAAAAAAGAGACACCCTAAATCAATGCATTTACTTCCTCCCACTGTCCTCAAAAACAAAAAGAAATCCATTGAGTCCCACAAGATACATGATATGCTGATGTCTAAAAGAAAAGCCACATGTTTTTTTTTCTTTTTCTCTCTTTAAAATTAAACTGACGAGGACTGTGTATTAGTTAAGTACTAAAGAAGTAATTTAAATTCAATCTCTCAGAGGAGATGGCAAGATAAAGTAAATACAAAATAAGGGAAAACTGATCAATATAGGCAATGTGGATAGACAGCTGACTAAGGGCAAGGCAAAAATAATAAACATGTACACCTTAAACAGACACCAGATCCATAAACGTGGAGGAAATCAGGACTATAAATTTCAGAAAACAAATGGAACTTCACGATGTGTTTTCTGAGGACCACTTCAAATTCTATAGAAAAATTCAGTATTAACATGTGTATCTCTTTTAAAAGGACATAAACAACCACCACTGAAGTTTGTCATTACATAGATCTCCTGTTTCTTCTTCTAAATACAGCCCCAAATCTGCCCACATAACTTCCTCATGTGAAAACTTACAATGATTTCCCACTACTTATAAGAAATAGCCCAGGTTTCCCAGTACAGCCTATTAAAGTCTTTAACAGCCTCTCTGACCTCCTGCATTCCTCCCCAGCATAATCTCCCATTACTTCCCACTTACTATTTTTCACTAGTCATACCAAACTGCTGGAGTTCACACACAGAGTTATTTCATACCTCTGTTCCTTTACTTCTCATGCACGTACATCGATTTAGAATATTCTCCCCTCACCTTCACCAGATTAATTCAATCATTTTCTAGGAAAGCACCCTCTTCCAGCAGACCTAAGTCCCTCTCCTCCTACGCACCCTCAGAGCATAATGTGAATATTCAATCATTTAAGTGAACAGTTGCTATACTGTCAGGCGCTGCTCTAGGCACTGGGGAGATAGGTACAAAACAGAAAAAGTCCCTACTTCAACAGAGCTTACAGTACAGTGAGGGGAGACTGACAATATATAAACAATAAATGTAAGTCAGGTGTTGATAAAAGACAAGAAAAATAAACATAGGTTAAGATAATTATAGGAGACACAGATGTGCTATTTTAGAGTGGGTAGAGGGGGTAACTCGAATAAGGTATCAGCAAGGGAGAGGGGCACGCAGATAACTTGGTGCATTCCAGACAGGAACAAAGTGCAAAGGGCCAAGACGAGTGTGCTTGATGTGTTTGAGGAACAGCAAGGAAAGTTTGTTTGTGTTGTTTTAACAAATGCAAGTTGTTATAAACTTCTGCTATGTGAAGCACAGGATGTAGGGGAGCAAGGGTGGATTCAGAAAGACCTGTTAGTAGGCTACTATAATAACACAGATAAGAGATGATGAAGGCTTGTGCTAAAGTGAATGGTAAGAAGCAATTGGATTCTATACACATTTTTTGAAAGTAGAACCGAAAGGGGAAAAAAAAGACAGATTGCCTTACTAGACTCTAGTGTGGTCGTGTGTTCTCTGATATACGGCTGTCACCATGCTTCCTCGCATTGGCTCCCTTCCCTGCCTTGGGGAGGTGAATCTCCTCTTTCTCTCTCTAATTTACTTTTTAAATAAACTATGTTTTCCAGTCTTAAAAAAAAAAAAAAAGACAGATGGACTAGATGTGAGGTTTGGGAGAAAGAAAAGAAAATGACTCTAAGGTTTTTTCCCTGCGTAACTGGAAGAAAAGCAAAACAGAGGAAAACTTGTAGAGAAGCAGATATGGTGGGGGAGGGGGAGAGCGGGGTAAGGGAGAACAGAGGGTGTCAAAAGTTCTGGACATATTAGGTTTAAACATTCAGAAGAAGACATCAAGTAGGCAGCTGGAAATAGGAATCTAGAGTTTAGGGACAGATCACAGCTGGAGATATAAAATTGGCAGTTTTTAGAATACAGAAGGCATTTAAGGTCACAGGAATGGCTAAAAATGTGTAGGGGATGAAGACAGCAGAGAAGAGGTCCAAGGACTAAGTCCTGGGGTTGCTCAATTTTTACAGGTTGGGAACATGAGGAGGACCCAGCAAAGGAAAGACATCTCTGGCTTGGCCCGGATGGCAAGCTGCTTGAGAGCAGACACTACTTTTTTTTGTCTCTTTATCTCCAGCTTCTGGCCCAATGCCTCTTGGTTCTTAGTAGGCATTCAATAAATAAATTAAACTCTCCTTTGATACCAAGCTAGAATCCAGCATTATTTCCTAGATGTTCTCCTGGTAAGGCATGAGAGCCCAATAACTGAAATATGACCAGCCCAGTGAGGACATCTTTTCAACCACCTGCAGCACACACTAAACTTATTTTGAAATAGCACACCACTGCTACATAAGCCACCAAGAGACAAGGCACAGATGAAGGCTTTAAAATAAAGAGTCTATTGATCAGAAAAGCAAACACTATGATGTTCAAAGGCCAAGAATCAGAAAACAGAGATTTTTCATCTTCTGTTGTTTCACAGAGTAAATAAACATGAAACATATGGCTGATTGCTCAGTTTTTTTGTGTCAGTCCATTATTACCATAAGCAGCTCTTGTAGAGAGTCTAAACTTCAGCTCCACCTACCAGTAGAAGGCAATAAAAAGGATAATTGAGCACCTGTAAGAAACTGTAAACCTTTTAATAAGAATGTCTCCCTTCAGTCCCCTAAACATTTTATTCTTTTTATCATAAAAAATTCAATCGATTCAGATAACTAGAGCTTGCATTTTATCCCGGGATAGGAAAATAGACATGTAAATGTGTGGATAATCTTTAAAGTCTTCTATTGCCAAAACGACTAATCACATGGAAACAGATGTGTGTGAATAATCCAACTGACTCACAAAATAACTTTGCTACCATAAAGGACATTCAGTTGATCATAACAGCTCTTTATTCATGCCTTTAAAGACATTTTGGGTAACTTTTCTTACTAATGTCTAAGTTGAGTAGAGCTATTTCATGTTTAACTGACACAAGAGAGGAAAATGAGAGAAGGAAGAAAAGCCCAGGGAACCAACCTAAGGAAAGGCTGTCGTAGAAGTTAGGATTTACAGGAACACTGAGTTGAATGCCTTTTTTAAAAAATCCACAGTTAAATGAAAAGGAATATTTTCTTCAAAATAAATGGATACCTCCATCCCATTTGGGAACTAAAGCTCAAATGTGATTCTGTGTAAGACACTGAATTATCTAGAGGGTCAAATTTCATCTTTTACTAACTGTGCACTGTATTATTCACTGTTCATTTGTATTTTAGGGAGAGGTTATGCCTATCATCTGGAAGACAATTAAAGAAATAAGTATAGTACAAATACTCTATCTCAATATTCTTCATAACAAATGTATTTTAATATAAATTCCTCTGTTCATATTCGCCACTCCCTCTTGCCATCAGCATGAATGCTGATTACATATTATATATTATAGTTCCTTTTTAAGTACCTAACAGTTCCTGGCATATCACAAGGAGTCAAAAGATATTTTGCTGAATAAATGAATAATTCCACCTGGGGTTTCACATGAAAATCTACTAGGGAACAGGTAAAATAGTGGCTATATGTCAACCTTGCCTGTTCAGCACCTGAATGCCTTTCTGAATGGTGGAAAACCAAAGATAAATGAGAGGCAGGAACCACTTCCCACTACAGAAACTGAAGAGAAGTAGATCTTCTCTTTCTTGGAAACTAGAACATGGGAATGTGACATAAACTGCCTATCACTGGGATTTCAAATCTCAAAGAGTACTGCAAAGACACAAGGTCTAAAAGAGATTATTCACAACAGATATAGAAGAACTAAGAAGTCAAAGGCATGACTTTAAGTGTCTGATGGCGCTAAAGTCCAGCAGCTTGCTGATGACTGTCTACTGACTAGTGTCAGAAGCATATTGTTTGTACAGCAAGATACAGAAACTTGGCCATGCCTTGCTTCCCACCAATCCTACCCAAACCTAATTCTCTAATCTTCTTGTCAATTCTGTAAGCTATAGAGCATTCATTAATCTTTTACTAAATTCCTATCCTATTTAAGTTGGTCAGAGTTGATTTCTGTTGTTTGGCATCAGGGAGTGCATTAGAGGCAACAGTTCCTCAGGTGAATAAGGGCAATTTGGGATTGGTTTCTGGCCTAGAAAGGGCCAGTGAATATCTTATTAGTGTTCATGAAAGAGATTCTGTAAGCCCTCGACATGGAGTAGTGAAATAACTAGTTATCACCTGTGGTCACATAGGTGCTTGAGAGAGTGTTGTCAAGAATAGAACAACAAAACCTTAAACAGCCATCATGCTTTTCTCTAAGCTCTGGCCCCCTCCCCAATCTGGGGGAGGTGGACCCCCCTTCACTCTCTTTACAATCTACTTTCTAAATAAACTATTTTTCCTAATCTTAAAAAAAAAGAACAGAACAACATGTAGGGCATAAAGACTTTAAGAGTATGAGATAGAGCATCTGCTATTCTAAGGGTTTGAAGATAGCTAAAATAAAGAAAATATTAAGGTCAAATCCCTATAAACTAGGCTTAAGGTACAGACTGAAACACGGGTAATGTTAAGAAAAGATTTTCTTTTACTACAATACAGTTGAGGTAGCCATAAAAATGAGTGCACAAGGTTTGACACTCTAGACTGCTGAATTACAAGTCAGTTAAATTTGCATCCATATTGAGACTGTTATATGAAAAGTTGGAGCAGTGGTTAAAGCCATAAAAACAAACGCAGAAGGTTTGATGCTCCAGGTTGCTGAATTACAAGACAGTTAAATTTGCATCCTTATTGAGACTATTATACAGAAAATTGGAGCACGAATTAGAAAAGAGAGAAAGAGAACTGTGATGGAGATGTATGGGAGGATTCTGAGGAGCTGAGTGAGAATCCCTAACCCTCACATAGGCCCCACTCACTAGCTGGGTAGCCCCTTCTCCTTTGTCTAATGAGACTGTTCTTTCCCTGATTGAAGAGTAAACAATTCCCCAATTGTTACATAATAGCATGCTCAGTGGGGTTAATTACAAAAACATCAAAAAATTTACAGGACTTTGGTTATTTATATGGACAAACAGAAAATAAGCACAGAAATAGATGTCAGGTGTGTTAGACCAGGGAAGGAAAAGCAATTTTAAATCTAGCTGACTTTGTTGATAGAAGTACATTTACCAAAGATTCTGAATTCAAAAGCTACTTTCAGCAGCTGGGAGTGGTTCTAAATCCTTGTCCAGTTGACTGATTGGAAACTGGACTCAATCACAGTCTACACAAAATTTTGGAGCTCATGTTCTAATGGAATCTCCTACTAATTCACTCCCCAAGAGTCAAAAATCTTCATGGGACCAATTGATTGGCTATGTTTAGAACATATGCTCACACCCTGTCTCAAGGGATTACCTGCTCCGTTTTAGCTTCTGCAGGGAGAGAATATTCTTTGTGATAATGTGGAAGGAGGGATTTTAAAACTTCAGAACACAAGAATAATGAAAATTATTGTGCCATTCATGTCTTCCACCTGTTCCCTATCTATGCTAAAAGGGCCCAGAAGACACTTCCTATGCAAAGGCTTTGAAAATACATGAGTAAGTAGCACTCGTATCTCTGAAAAACACTTTATAGGTCAGGGACGCACTGAAATCAGAGACACTGAAATCAGGGTGGCCATTTTAATTTCAAAAAGAATGGAAGAGACAAGCAGTGGCATTTATCTACCGGTGTGTGAGAAAGTAGGCAAATTATAAAACAGGCAACAAGGCGAGAATGGTAATTAATGTAGTCTGACTGCATGAATATTTGCAGTAGCCAATTATTATGAAGTCTTTAGGATTAGAATAAGTTGGTAGTCTATGAACCTCTTTCAAACAAAACACGGAGCCAAAAGTCATATTGTTTCTCTAAAAGGAACCAGAAAGACAGTGCTACTACTAAAAACCTGATGAAGATTACCTATCATAGCCCCATTTAATTCTTCAGTAAGTAATGGTCTTGAAAACAAAGTCATGTCAGCTATTCCTTAGTTAGAATAATTAGGTCTGCAAAACCAAAGGTAAAAGTGAAAGGCATAATACAACTCATGATTACATCTAGTTACCAATTTGCAAAACTATTATTTCATATTCCTAGGTTTACAGGCTTCAGAACCCAAGAGAAGTATATCTCCACTAGTACTACAATTATTCCAACTGGAAACTGAGACTTCTTAACTACCCATTTTAAGTTCTATAAATCACTGAGAAAAAAGTATTCCACTAAAAAAAAAAAAAAAAGAGTTCAATTGTCAGCCAAGATAAGTGATCTTCTCACTTAGGTCAAAGGGGAACACCAGTAGGGATAACATACAAGTATAGTTGGAACCCAGGGTATCACTGGTGGTATCTCCTAGTATTACCAGGCCTAGCGCTTAAAAAAAAAAAAAAATCCCTGACTACTAAGACTACGTATAGGAAAAACTACCGAGGGTACAAACTCTACCAGGAAGAAGACTTAGACCCCCATCCCACTCTCATCCTCCCACCTTCTCCCCTGCCATAAAGAACCTTTCCAACTAAGTTACCTGTGGGCAAAGTAAATTGCAAGCAAACAAAAAGGGCAGATAATGGAAGAGGGTTGTTATAAATACCAATTATGGCCTCTGGACCAGTGTAGGAAAATAAGAACATCAATCCATATTTATATTTTGTACTTTCCTATGTCATGCAAAGTTAACAAATTTTAATTAACTTTTTTTTTCCTCTATTTTGCCCACTATTTTATAAAGGGTATGAGGGTGGTTAACTTTACAAATGAATCAATAGCCTTAAAGACACAAAAATAAAGGAGAATGGATACCATCCCAAAATTCAAGATTTGAAACCAGATGCAGTAATTCATAAGACCTGTGTTACAGCATTTCAAGAGAGAGAAATGTATTTTCATTTGTACAAGGAAAGCACTAGGCAAGTAAGAATATTTTACTACATATAACTATGGGGAAAAGGTATGCATCAATGTTGAAGAGTCCATGTGGCACACAATAATACATGTTATTTTTGATGAATTGATCCTATTTGGGAGGAAGTCCCAAGATCAGAGGAAATAAGATTTTACCTCTCCCTGTAGAAGTTAAAATGGAGCAGATAATACCTTGGGACAGGGTGTGAGCATGTATCCTAAACACAGCCAATCAGTTGGTCCTATGCAGATTTTTGATTCTTGGGGAGTGAAGATCAGTGAGAGATTCCATTAGAACATGAGCTCCAAAAAGTTCAACTTTATTAACTGCACCTAGAACAGTGCTACTCATATAGTAGATACTTAATAAGTATATTCTAAATGGATAAGAAAGGTCACTGAGAAGTTGTTTTCAGCACTCATGGGGAAATCAAAAGTCCAGTGTCCAGTGGTAAAGTTAGGTACCATGGTGTCTAGAGATGACAGTGCCAGCAGTGACACATGCAGTAGAGCATGAGCTGCAACCATGGCTATCCTTCCTTTCTGGGTTCCTGACTAAGCCTGGTTCTTCATCCTGCCTAACAATTCTTTTTACATCCTAACAGCCTTCCAAGAAATTACTCTCCTAATTAAAGTTAATCAAAGTTGATTTCTATGCCTTGCATTCAAGAATACCAATTAGTCCCAGGGTATAATTAAGACAATTACACTATCAAGGATAGTAAATAATTCACTGTACAGTAAGGTGCCACATAATGACATTTTGGTCAACAACAGACCACATAGACAACAGTGGTCCCTTAAGTTTACAATGGAGTTGAAAAATTCCTATCATTTAGTGACAGTGTAGTCTTGTAATGCCTCACATTACTCATGTGTTTGTGGCAATGCTGATATAAAAAAACCTACTACACTGCCAGTCCTATAAATGTATAGCACACACAATTATATACAGTACATAATACTTGATAATGATAATCAATGACTATCTTACCGGTTTGCATATTTATTATACTATACTTTTTAATGTTATTTTAGAGTACAGACCTATTTATTTTTAAAAAATGTGAATTGTAAAATAGCCCCAGGCAGGTCCCTCAGGAGATATTCCAGAAGAAGGAAACAAAGGCTCCATGTGTATGTTACTGCCCCTTAAAACTTACCTGTGAGATAAGATGTGAAGGTGGAAGACAGTGATATTGATGGTCCTGACCTTGTATAGTGTTTGTGTGTCTGTGGCTTGTTTTTTCACAAAACAGTTATTTCAGGTTTTTAACAAAAAAAAAAAAGTTTAAAATATCAAAGGCTTATAAAGTAAAAAAGTTCCAGTAAGCTAAGGTTAATTTATTATTGAAGAAAAAAATTTAGCCAGGCATGGTGGCTCACACCTACAATGCCAGCACTTTGGGAAGCTGAGGGCAGGAGGATCACTTGAGGCCAAGAGTTCGAGACTAGCCTGGGCAACATAGTGAGATCTCATCTCTACCAAAAAAAAATTATAAACTTAGTGTAGTCTAAGTGTACAATGTTTATAAAGTCTACAGTAGTATACAGTAATACCCCAGGCTTTTACATTCACTCACTGATTTCTCCAGAGCAACTTCCAGTCCTACAAGCTCTATTCATGGTAAGTACCCTACACAAGTATACCATTTTTTATTTTTTATACCACATCTTTATTGTACCCTTTCTGTGTTTAGATGTGTTTAGATACACAAATACTTACCATCATTTTACAAATGCCTATGGCATTTAGCAAAGTCACATGCTGTATAGGTGTGCAGCTTAGGAGCAATAGGATGTACCATGTAGCTTAGGAATGCAGTAGGCTATCCCATCTAGGTTTGCACACTCTGTGAGGGTTACACAAGGAGACATTGCACAACGGCACATTTCTCACAACATATTCCTGTCAATAAGCGACACATGATTATGTGTATATATGTATGTGTATATATATATGTGTGTGTGTATATATGTATGTACATATAATATATATAATATGTACATATAAAACTTCTTGTAGCAGACTAGTTAAGTAAATTGTAATGACAGACTTAAGTTCAAAGCCAAAATATTTATTTCTTCCATTAACACATTAGATTAAACCAAATTAAACCATAGATGCTACACAATTTTTATCAAAAAAATTTCATATGGTTTGACCTAATATACCTAAGGTTGTGTTAAATGATATGGTGATATTTATTTTCCCCATCTGGCCGTTCTAATTGATTTTTAAAGGTTATCTTCAAAATCTTTACTTAATTTGCCTAATATTTATGCTTAGGATTTAAAAACTACTAATAATTTCACAAAGTCTTTTTATACAGCACTGGTTGAGCCTTACAGAATGTCAACCTCCTTAAGGATTATAAATAATAGAGAAGTTTGGGGGAAAACAGATATTATCAATAAGAATTAATTAGAATCACAGACATCTGTAACCAAAGGGCCAACTAAAATGACTCACATTCAGTCTTAATTTCAATTCTGTTTATCTGAAAGTCCTCCAGTCAGGTGGGTATTCACATTATTCTTAAAGTCATTAAGGAAGGAAAGCATGTAACTTTTCTGGTAACCAGTTCTAGTTACCAATACCTAGAAACTTGTTTTGAAGGGTATTTTTTTCTTGTATATTTGCTTATATCATACTTGCTACATTTCTTTTTGCATCTACGGAGTATTAAAGGCAGTTCCTTACCAAACAATATATATTAACTCTTCACATACTTAAAAGTAATTACTAATTTGGCCCTTAGCATTTCTCTTCATGCTCAACCATCCTAATTTCTTTACTATTTCCTTAAGAGTCTATTTTCCAGTACTTTTCTCATAACCTGTGACCCTAGTACAGATCTGCCAAATTTCCAAACTGCAGAACGTAGTATATACTACAAGCAGATCCAACATTAATGAAGAGTCCGATTTGGGGAGTAGGTAAAAATGTGCCTTCAGAGTAGAAGATCAAAAAGGTATCAATGATTTGGAGTATGTAGTGGGAACTATTAAATTAAATACCCACCCAATAATTTTAGTATGTGTGCAAGGCTAAAAGAAATATACCATGGAAAATGAGATAAAAATAAGTTTGCTACTGTGTTTCTTTCTTTTTTTCTTAACCTGTTGCCAAAGTCCTCTAAAAAGGATCCCGTGACAAGTTATTAGATTTAATTTGCCACAACACCTTCTAAAGTATTTTGTTAAGCTGATAAGGGACTTTCTTTTTTTTTTCCTTTTTCTTTTCTTTTTTTTTTCTTTACCTGAATGGCACTTCTTCCTGTGGAACATCCACATAGTAACGAATAAAAAATCTCTCCGAATCTTCTCGTTCACCATCAGTAACAACACTGCCATTAAGTTTGGAAACCGATGGCAACCTATAAATTAAAACCAAAATAAAAAGCATTTTAAGATACTAAAATATTAAGCTTTGGAAAGAAAATAATTGGCTTGAAGCCCAGTCTTATTCTCTTGAAAGAACACATCTGATACAGTTCTGCTCATGTACAACTACTGACATGAACTAAAGTGGTACAAAATGAAAGAACCAAAAAATGGTAGTTTCATTTTTGGATGTGACATCGATCTTTCATAATCATACTTCACCTTTCAAAACAGGATTCTAGGCAGCACTGTCCAACTTAAATAAATATAACAAAGCCATATATGTAATTTTGAGCTCTTTAGTAGTGACATTTTTAAAAATACAAGTAAAAAAAGGTGAAATGAATGTTAATAATGTAGTCTAGTTAACTTAATATAATCAGAATATAATTTCAACATGTAATCAGTAGTAGCACATAACTAATAGGCTATTTTACATTTTTAATTTATATAAAGTATTTGAAATCCAGTATCTGTTTTGCCCTTATAACATATTTCAATTCAGACAAGATATATTTCAAGTACCATAGTCAAACATGGCTAGTAGCTACCATATTAAACAAAGTCTAGAGAGTAGACAATACAATTGGGTTATATAATTTAGGAATTAATTATATTTGCAAAAGAATTGAGTAAAGAAAATTAAGTGTGAGGGCTACTCCAACATTTACTCTTATTTAAGATTTTAAAAAGTAGACTGATATTTATTTTTTCAGAGAGATAATTATGTGTATGTTAACAATTGCAAAGTGGTAAAGATTTGCTAAGCATTAGTTGGTTATAAAGATTAAGATTCCATTTAAAGAACTACTCTTCTTTAGGGAACCTAAGGCCTACTGTTCCCTTTTCAAAACTACTATGTAGAGTATACAAAGAGGAAAAAAAGCAAAGCTTTGTGGTCCTTTTGTTTTAGCCCAAATCTTATTTCTGCTAAGGGTTTACACAAAAATAAATACTCATGGGACATTCCGATGAGTCTGTGGCAGCAAAGGCGAAGACATGAAAGGCAGTGGGAGTCAAAAAAAAAGAAAATAACAATAATGGTAGTTATTCAAGAAGAAAATATAGATGTTGCTCTCTTAAGTTTTATACTAATGAAATAGTCCAATTTTCACTTTAAATGACCAATATATTAGCAGAGAAAATAAGATCAACTATGACATAAATGATTCCCTACCATACACACTTTCATTTTGTGACCCACATCAGGACTTCAAGTATTCTAAGTATTGAAAAGCATAAAAACAGAATAGGTTTGTAAGGAAACATTTCAGTGGTCTAAGCAGCCCAATTATATTTTATGTTTTTCTCATCACATTGCTTACACTTTAAAGGACCTAAAGAGTGCATTATCCCTTTAATGAAACAACACAGTGTCATGAAAAAGCAAAAGAAACAGAACAGACCTGGCTACTACCAATTTCCTTCGCTCCTCGGTGGTATATGGCTGCAGAAGAGGAATTCCCAACAATCTCACTTCTTCAAGCTTGGGAAATGAATTTAGTTTATCAATGTCTTCCCAGGACTGCAAACCTAATTTGAGAAATAGATTATTTATGTAAATCAAGGAAAGTGCACAAATAAGAAAATAAACACAGCAAAAATATTACTTCAATTAATAATTTCTGAAATGTTAAAAGGAGCATAAATTAGATAAACTAGACAGTCTGAATTTTTTTTTTTTTTTTTGATTTGGAGTCTCACTCTGTTGCCCAGACTAGAGTACAGTGGCACGCTCCCGGCCACCGCAGCCTTGACCTGCTGGGCTCCGGCGAGCCTTCTGCCTCAGCCTTCGAAGTAGCTGGAACTACAGGCACGTGCTACCGCACCCAGCTAATTTTTTGATTTATTGTAGAGATGAGGTCTCGTGAAGTTGCCCAGGCGGGTCTCGAACCCACGGGCTCAGGCAATCCACTCACCTCAGCCTCCCAAAGCACTGGGATTACAGGCTGAGCCACCGAGCCCGGCCTGAAATTTTTCTTTATCCAAGGAAAAGAGTGGAATACAATTAAACACCATAAAAACTTCCCCATAGCCTCTCCTATCTCTGTGCTCCCAGTGGTCAAGGAAAGGTAGCCTTATTCTCTAATGTCTTCTCATCAACTGATTCTATCCCAAATGGCTTATAAAGAAGGTCACTGGTGATCTCAACAAGCAGAATGTATACATAATTATATAATTTTTTAAAAGTAATTTGATCAACTCATTTCAAATACAGACTCACAGAACATAACTTCTGATCAGAGTCGATACTGTCATACTCAAATTTTTACCTGACAAAGTCTAGAAGGAGGCAAGGTCAATAAAAGCAGAAACTAAATACATCTGCCCCTTGATATCCATGGGGGACTGGTTCCAAGACCACCTGCAGATACCAAAATCCACAGATGCTCAAGTCCCTTATATAAAATGGCATAGTAGTTACCTATAATCTATGTACATCCTCACGTATACTTTAAATTATCTCTATGTTACTTATAATACCTAATAGGGTGAAAAAGTTGTATAAATAGTCATTGTACTGTATTGTTTAGGGAATAATGACAGGATAAAAAGGTCTGTACATGTTCAGTACAGACACAACCATCCTTTTTATCCCGAATATTTTCAATCTGCAGTTGGTTGAATCCAGATGCAGAAACCATGAATATGAAGAGCTGACTATATTATCATTTTCATATTATTCTCATTAGGGTGACAGGGAAAGATAGATCCAAAACTTAAAACAAACAGGAACAAAAAACATGAACCACTGGATAAGGAGAATATGCAACAAATTAAGATTTTTTTAGCCCTAAAATTAAACTCTTCTTATGGCTGTGAGCAAATGTATCATTCAAGTCAATACTAAATTTCTAAGTCAGATAGGTCTTCCAAATAGGAAAAATATTCCTTTAATAATGAAGCTGGTCAATTTTATAACACATCAAATCTATTTCAGAGAACAACATGGTCCCTTTCATCCTATTTCTATCAACTGCCAGCAAAGAGCAATTTATGAGGATTCTAGTGTACAACTATCCCAAGTCACAACAATTTTCCCCCTCAGAATGGCATTTCCATCTACAAGGAAGAATAGTTAACTCAAGAGGTATCAAGTTGTAAAATAAACAGCTTCCTTGTACAAAATACTGGTTTTGAAAGCTTATTTCCCACTCCTACAGTGAATTAAACTAAGTTTATGTTTTTTCAGTTGTAAATTAGAGTTATTTTTAATTATGCAGCTGTTTTAAGAAACAGGTTGAACAACAATGTCAAAGTAATGAGAAAAAAGTCATAGATTGGGAGAATGTATTTGCAAAAAAAAATCTGATAAAGAATTCTTATCCAAATTATTCAAAGAACTCTTAAAACAACAAGAAAAAAAAAACCCAATTAAAAAATGGGCTAAAGAACAGATATCTCACCAAAGAAGATATACAGATGGCAAATAAACCTATAAAAAGATGTTCAACATCATATGTCATTAGAGAATTGCAAATTAAAGTGTGATACCACAACACACCTATGAGAATGGCCAAAATCCAAAACACTGACAACACTAAATGCTGGGAGGATGCAGAGCAAGAGGAACTCTTAAACTGCTGATAGGTATGTAAAATGGTACAGCCTCTTTGGAAGATAGCTTAGAAGTTTCATACAAAACTAAATATAATCTCACCATATAATCCATCAATCACACTCCTTGGTACGTACTCAAATGAATTAAAAATGTATGTCCACACAAAAACCTTCACACAGATGTTTACAACAGCTTTATTTAGAACTGCCCAAACTTGGAAGCAACCAGGATGCCCTTCAGTAGATGAGTGGATAAAATAAACCATGACACACCAGAAAATGGAATACTACTCAGCACTCAAAAGAAATGAGCTATCGAGCCATGAAAAGAAAAGGATTTTAATGCATATCTCTAAGTAAAAGAAGTCAATGTGAAAAGACTATGACTGCAACTAGATGAGATTCTGGAAAAGGCAAAACTATGGAGACAGTAAAAAGATAAGTGGTTGCTAGGATTACCAGGGATGATTAGGTGGAGCGGAAAATTCTGAGGACAGTATAACTTCTGAATGACATGGATACATATCATTGCACATTCGTCAAAATCCATAGAATGTACAACACCAAGAGTGGGTCCTAAGATAAACTATGGACTTTGATTGATAATAATGTGCCAGCACAAGTTTATTGATTGAAATGGTACAAATATACCATTTTGCAGGATGTTGATAATGGGAGAGGTTTTATATATGTGGCAACGGGTGGCAGATAGAAAAAAAATCTCTGTATCTTCTGTTCAATTTTGCTGTAAACCTAAAATTGCTCCAAACATAAAGTTTATCAATTAAAAAAAGAAATATGTAAAATATATTCACTCCTGTAATGGACAGGATCACATGGCAATAAGCTGACAGTCAATTACATCTACAGATACTAGAAAAGCAAGCATTTGAAAAGGCATACCAGGTTGGAATACCTTAAACTAAGTCCAGATAAAATGGTCTAGTTTATAATTTTTTGTCTCTTTTAACTCTATCATTTAGTGATCAATTCATCAGTTTAATTTCATTCTTTTTATAGCATGACCCCTTTAATGTATAAGACATAAATTGTTATTATCATGAATGCTATGTCTCAATATTTATCAGAGTATTTATGAAAATAAGTGTTAAATTTAGCCAATCAATCGGCATCTGCATGTCATGTTGAAAATTCATCCTGTATAAAGAGATAGCGCTATGACTTAAAGAAATATACTTCATTGCATTCCATGCATAAACTCAGATCAATTTGCATGTAGGAGGAGAACAATCCTGAACCTCACCTGACTTGTGGAGGCTGATGGATCGAAGATTTGGAAACAACCTGGCTAATGAATCACGAGGTTCCTCAATAGCATTCAGATGATTGTTGGCCAGGACGAGGGTATCCAGTGAAGGAAACATAACTCCTAACTTTCGTATTTCAGTCCAGTCTTGGAGGTTATTATCTGTTATATGTAGTAGCTTAAGAGAATGACAGCAAATAGAAGGACAAGACACTGTTTCATAGTCATTAAGGCACAGGAAGAGCTCCTCCAAACTGCAGAGAAAAAAGGAAATATTTCATTGTTTAAGGCAGTTTAATTTCTACTTGACACCTATTTGCATTCATTTAGTAAATAAATAAGTGCTTACTACATGTGAGACTCTGCTAGGAATTGTAGAGAAAATACAAAGACGTCTTTCTGAAGTTCAAAATATGACAGAATATAAAACCTAAAGTACATGAAACAGCAGAGAATGATATAAGGTGGTACTAAATTAATTTTGTGCTTAAATCATTAAGTACTTAAGTTAATCAGTATTAACTGTAAGTACAGTAGTGGTTCATATAGGAATGAAATTGAAATTGTAGTTAGAAAGAATGCATGGCCTTGAAGGATGAGTAGACTTCCATAAGTTGGAAGAAGATAGAAGAAAATTCCAGAAACAACATGAACAAATGTTTAGAAGTAGAATAACAACTATCATTGATTGAATCCTTAGTTTGTGGCAGGTCCTGTGCCAGGTACATTATGGATTTTACTCTTATTCTGCAAGATAAATGCAAGTATGCTCATTTTACAGACAAGGAAATCAAGCTCAAAAAGGTTAAGTAGCTTATCAAAGGTCATGTGGTTAGTTGGTGGAACTGGCATTTAAAAGTTCATTCTATGCCATGCTGGGTATTGCATGCAGTGAGAAAACCAATCTCATTAGAATGAGAGTGAGAAATAAAGATGGAGTAAATAGGGTGAGACAAGATTCTGAAGGGCTTTGATAATTTCCATTTCTTTTAGACAAAGACACTATAGCTTCACATATTTCTTTAAACTATTCCTTTGCACCCTTATGTCTATATAGAAAGATAGATACTACAGGCAAAACATAGTAAAGCATTTCTAAACTGATAAGCAAAAGTATAATTTCTTTCTTAAATTATTGAAAACAATACCAGATCCATTTTCCCATCAGGCCAGCTAGGCACTTAATTATCTGAATGTTAACATATTTTGGAGATACTTTAACTTTATTCCTCCCAAAGAAAAGGGTTGGGACTAAATTCTTATATCAGGTAATCAGAAGATTAAAATGGAATAAGGCTGAGTTGATCTAGAAGTGGTAAGTGCTTCTCAGGGGTATTTTCTAGCCCAAGGATGACATATCCCATGTCTTGGTGCTACTCAACACTGAACACATATTCCACTGGACATGTTACTAGATTACCCTCACACCCTCATTCTAATGACTTCACTGCTCTAACTTCTTTCTCCACTCAATCTGCAGTTCTAGTATTTCTGAGATGCAGTAATCCTGTGGAACTAACACAGATGGCAACATGGCTCCCTTGCCATCATGCTCTCTGGGCTTACTCTGGCAACTCCTGCAGTATCGTGTGGACTGTCTCCCAAGAAGCTTTGCTGTTGTTGAGGACAAGTTTGCGAACCCCAGAGAAGGACCCAGCACATGTTCTTTCTAAAACCGACAAATTCAGAGGATTGGAACTCAGGTTTAGAAACTCCAACTGGGGAACATTTGACACAATTTTACTGACCTAGGGAGAAAAAAAAGAAAAGCATTATCAGGCATTAATCAGAGCTTTTAAATAGAAATCATGTGCAAGAAAACCTAAAGTAGATCTCCAGGCAAAGGGCCATTTACATCAAGGAGTCCTATTTAGTGATGGTACTCAAAGAGGGGCATAAATAATTTCAACAAGTCTTGGCCAATAATGGAATCTTTCTAAGAAATAGTGGCATAACAGACTGAGACATAACATAGCTTAATGGTACAAAAGAAAGATTTCCTATGTCACCTTTAGAAAGGTTTTTTATTCTGCTCTATGTAATGTTGTCTTTGATAAATGAAGAAATGATAGCTTAGATGACAATTTACACTAACTTTTTAAAAGAGTGAAGTTGTGTCAAGTAATTCTCTTTGAATATCTACTTCTTCTCATTCTCAGCACATTTAGGTAAATTAAAAGTTTATGGAAAATCACCTGGTAACAATGTATTCAAATTGACTGCATGGTCACAATCACTTAAAAAACAGTTTCAATTTGGTTTAAAGATGTTCCAAACTTTAAAATATATTTACTCAAAACCAAAATGCATTCCTAACTATATCATGAAAGAAAACATGATCATCAATTTAGCTAGCAACTTGACAGACAAAAGGGAAACTAGCATTACTGACCTTAACTAACTGCTCTACATAGTACTAGTACTAGTACTAGTTTATTTCATTAAATTCTCAAAACAACTTACAAGACAAATAATATTCCTTTCATTTTAATAAATGAGGAAACTGAGGCTCAGAGATGTTAAATAATTTGACAAAAGCAAAACCAGAGTCATTGTTCTTCCCAATTTACCACAACTGCGACATCATAAATATAACCAGAAAAAAAGTTAATAAAGACAACTGGAGAATAGGTGGCATAGTCTGGGAGAAGGACTAGCTTAAACAGGTATGAAATAAATGTTAGATGTCCAGCAAAGTTAATAAGCACCAAACAGCCAGGCAATGTGTTAACTAAATGTTATGAGAAAGAGAGTAGAAGAGTCGTTAGGATTAGTTTTAGAGAAGGAAAACCTGTATTCAAACGAGGTTCAACATTTCTAGCCCTGTGGTTTTAGACAAGTTACTTAACCTTTCCAAATCTCAGTTTCCTCATTTGAAAAATAGGGAAACAGTCCCCATCTATTTTACAGGACTGTTGGTAAGAATTAAAGAGACACATGTGTAATACACTTAGCACAGCGATTGGCTCATGTTTTAAAAACTTGTTTTCCTACCTCCCAACAGCATGTAAACTCTATGAAAGCAGGGACAGTACATACCAACTTCACCACTGCATCGCGGGCACTGAACATTTATTGAATAACTTAATGGCACAAAATCATTTAACAAATGTAACTATAAGTATACGAAGCAGTATCTCAACCCTGGCCATCCATCAGAATCATTGGTAGAATTTAAAAATACATTGAGATTTCCCAAGTTCTGCCATAACTGCTGAATCAGAAGCTTCATAGGTGGGGCAAGCTTCAGGGTTGGGACCTGAAGATCCTTCTTTTCAGAGTCCCAGAGGTAATGCCAAAAGTGTATCTAGGAGGGAGAACCATGGGTAGAAATAAAAAGTATCCTGCATATTAGATCAAATTTACTGTGTACATTCAGTTCAGGAGCTCTATGACCAGTAAGAAGTAGATTAATTTAAAGAACTTTCAGAGGAGTCTGTCAAAGAAAAAGGTCCTTACATTCACGATTTCACTATTCCACATACTATCCCTTTAAAGTGGGTACCACTTTTATCCTCATTTTACAAATGAATTAGCTACCTTTTAGAGAAAATGCACTGGGCTTCTTTTTTAATTTTAAGAAATTTATACCAGTCTGCACATATTCTGCTGCTTGATTCCTTTTGCAATCAAAGGGTACCAATCATTTGTACAATATATGACTAGAATTTCAAGTTTAGTCTGTGACCAAAACACAGTTAAGCAGTTTATGCAGGGACCAGCCCTGTACTGCATTCTACAACTTGAATACTAATTCTATGAAGAACTTTCATACAGATCATGACCAGCCATACTTAACCTCTTTTAAAGGGGGTGGGCTCAGGCCTGTGATCACAGCTCTGGGAGGTTGAGTGGGAGGACTACTTGAGGCCAGGAGTTTGAGACCAGCCTGGGCAACACAGCAAGACCCTGTCTCTATGAAAAATAAAATTAGCTGGGCATGGTGGTGTATGCTTATAGTCCCAGCTCTTCAGGAGGCTAAGATGGGAGGATCACTTGAGCCCAGGAGTTTAAGGCTACAGTGATCTATGATTACAGCAGTGAGAATCTGCCTCACTACTGTAATAGTAAGGGTACCTGCATAATGAGCATTTGTATACCTAACCCTGAGCTGTACCCTACATCTTTAAAATAAAAAAATTAAAAGAGAAAAAAAAAATCATAAAAAATAATTAATTAATTAATAAAGGAGGGGACTGTGTTCCAACTAAAGCATGAAGAAAAACTTAATTATAGTATAATCCCAGTTAAATAAAAATAAAACATAACTCTTTGCTAAACTACTACCTCCCATATTTCATTTTTATAATACAAAGGAAAATACTTTTTGAAAATGAAAAATTTAAGGGTTTTGAGGCAATTTCTGGGAGATTTCCCAAGGCCAGCAGAAACATGACGTTATCATCACAGTCTGCATCTACACTACTGTAGAGTGAGAATAAAGATTTAGAATGGGCCAGGCTCGGTGGCTCAGCCTGTAATCCCAGCGCTTTGGGAGGCTGAGGTGAGTGGATTGCCTGAGCCCGCGGGTTCAAGACCCTCCTGGGCAACTTGGCAAGACCTCATCTCTACAGTAAATCAAAAATTAGCTGGGCGTGGTAGCACGTGCCTGTAGTTCCAGCTACTTGGAAGGCTGAGGTGGAAGGATCGCCAGAGCCCAGCAGGTCGAGGTTGCAGTGGCCGGGAGTGGCCACTGCACTCCAGTCTGAGTGACTGAGTGAGACTCCAAATCAAAAAAAAAAAAAAAGATTTAGAATGATGACTTGTTAGCCCTAAGATTTCCCAAAAGATAAAACTGGACTAGAAGCAGACAAAATAATAAATGTTAGAAATAAATAAACATATTCTTTAAAGGGCAGAAATAAAAAATGTTTTTTGGGGTAACTTCAAATTAATGATTCAGAAAAATATAAAATTCATGATAAATTAACTTATGACAGAAAAATTTCCCAACAGCAAAAGCTGGCAAACATTTCATGAGTTTCTAGGGGAGTATATTGACTTCCATTTTTAAAATTCTGAAAATAGAAAGGACTCCTCCAGCTAGAATGAGCTGAGTATGCGCACGTGCAAAAACATGGAGTTGAACTCGGGTCACCTTTTAGGTTTACACAATTCTATTATTTAATAGGGGACCCTCACTCTGGCTTCTAAAAAGGAATAAACTAAAGATTTAAGAAAAATGAGGAAAGGTTTTTAAGATAAAAGTCTGTAATCTATACCAAGCTATTCTCTACCTCACCTGAGTAGTAATTCCTCCCTCCTCTCAACTACTTGGCTTAATTTCTTGTATAAAATAGTTTTGATAAGGAAGGGAGGGAAAAAAAGATACCTTAGGAAAGGTCAGACAAAAATCTACTCAGCCAAAAATTCAAGTCAAAGGCTAAAAAATGCATTATTTTTACACATAGGAGGAGATCAATTTTAGAAGGGTGGAGACAAATCTTTGCCTCCCCCAAAAGTATTATTTTTCTCACTCGTATTTATCTTAGTCTCCGCATATATAGCAGTTAGTAGTTCAAGCTACAAAAGAAGTTACTCATAACCTGTAATATCAGTGACCATTCAAAAAACTAAAAGGACAAAGTATATTGTTCTCTTCCACAATGCTCTACCAATACTGACTGAAATAAACTTATTTAATGGCTAGGGACAAATTATCTTTTTTGGTAATCAGATATATAATGGTTGAAATGTAATGTCTTAAAACCGGTGATCTACGTAGCCTGGCAAAGAGTTTAATCAATCATAAAAATCAATATTCTTCAGCTGCCAGTACTTCCCCCAGCTCTCTTTGTGCTGATATATCCTCAAAAAGACTGAGATCAACTACAGTTAAGGATAAGGAGGAAATATAAAGGAATGATGAAAACAAGAATAAATTGGAAAATGAAAACCTGAAAGTAGCAACAAATATTTACTTGAAAACTACAAGAAAACAGACTATTGAGCACATATAGGAATATACAAACTGAGTAGAAACAGGGTAAAATAACTACAGGACCCTCTGGCTATATGTCAATGTGGTTTGAGAAAAATTTCATGCAGACCTTTGTCTAAGTAAACACTGAATCAGTGTAAATTGCATTGACCCAGATTACATACACCTTCCTTCTGAGGTAGCAACAACATCACTATTAAACTGTTTCTACCAGTTAGCAAAAGCTTATGCACATAGTCAAGGCACAAAAACTTTGTTAAATTTTATACTCCCAAAGAAAGAAATTTAGGGGACATTGCATGTGAACATAGGAGAGCTGAATTCACAGGAATTTTATAACTTGTCACTCATTCAGGCCACAAATCTCGCCAGAGGTTTAGTAGCAGGACTGAACCTCTGGTGAGACTGGGAGAATTGCGGAGGAGAAAGCATTAACAATACAGTTCTCTTGGCAATTTGTGAGGACAAAGCACACACAGCAATTAAGTGCTACAGAGGATCAAGAAGGCACAGACTGTAATTTGTTACACAATGAACTATACTAGTTGTTCAGGTAAGTAAATAAAATAAATACAGGTACAAATCGAAGTCATCTGCATACATTAATAAATCACATAGAAACCAGGTGACATGCAACTCAAAGTATTTTGGTAAAAACTCTAAAACAGAAACTAACCAAGAGCACAGTTACCAGTTTAAACAAGACTATCAAATAGATAAATATAAGCTCAACAAAACTAGTTTATAGATTTTTCTTAAAGAAGAACGATGTCTTAGAATTTGTATAGCATTCAATATCTTCTAGGTGTTTCAATGACTAATTTTATCAGCAAGCCTATCTTATGGATGAGCAAACTAAAGCACTAAAGGATTAAGTGAACGTCTTAAGATCACAGGAGAAGTTGGAACACGTGGTCTGATCAGTCCTTAAGATATAATCATTTATTCATTAACACACTCAACAAACATTTGACTGCCTAGTATGCTGGGCACTGATGATAAACAAGATGAAAATGTCCACTTTGAATAGTCTAGTAATAAAACTGTCAAGTAAGCAAGTGATTACACTACACTGTGATAAATCCTTTCACAACAGCATAGTGCAGGCACTCTGGGATACTCTGGCTCTGTCTGAGAGCCAGGGAAAATTTCAGAGGAATACAACTTGGGCCAAATCTTGAAGGATAAATAGTGGTCAGGCAGACAAGGGGAAAAAGAGAGCAGTGAGTTCAGAATAAATAAAAGGAAGTGTTTCATGTCAAGAGTTCACCACAAGTTGCAAGTAAAAGTACATGGATAAGATGGAGATAAGGTTCTAGAAATAGTAAAGGGCCATATGACGAGAAGTCATGCCTAAAGTGTTCAGACCTTAGTTTCCAGGGAATGAACAGTAACTGAAGGACTTCAAGCAGGAGAGCATCATAATCATGTTTCATTTATTAAAAGGAGTCTGTGGCAGCACTGTGGAAGACAGCTTAGAGGAAGCGGGATAAGGTCAGATCTAGGAAAACCCATTAAGAAACTTTTCCAATAGTCAAAGTGAAAACTAAGCACCTATATTAAGGTAGGATAATGAACCATTAGGGAGAACTACTTTTTCCTATTCTTCAGGGTAGCTTCTATGGGGTAGGTAATGTTATATAGAATAATAAAAGATAATGTTACAATATCTCGTATGTTGTTTGTTACTTAGTTTAGAGTTACTTTGAGATCAAGAGACATCAGTTATGTCAAACCACCAAAGAGACTTGATAATATAAAAAGTTCTGGGCAACCCCATCAGGTCCCCACTGTGGGAGCTTTTCTGTCCTCTCAAAAAATCCTGCTTTCAAAAAAAAAAAAGTTATAAAATATTTGGAATAAATTTCAATAGCATGTATATTTTTGTAATTTTAGTTTTAAGCTCTGGTAATCTTATATCAATTTATAGTGACGAATATTGAAGTAGAAGTAGAGGATGAGCATAAAATGTGTAAATTAGTGAAACAATAGAGCATTTAATACACTGTTAATTTAATCTTCTGTAGACTCATTAACCTCTTGATGCCTGGAATAAAAAGTTCCTTAGTGTTTTTCACATCAAGAGAAAACAAATTTGCAAAAAAAATTTAACTAAAAAAACATCATGTATAGTGAATGCAGTCAGTTGCTTACCTTGAGACATACATACAGACAACAAGAATCTCAAGTGAGAACAGAATTTAGCAGAGTATATAATAACACAAACAATGATACAATGGTTATTACTACCTTTCACCAAAATTCAGCAATATAAAAACTTTACCTCATGCCAGTCTTCAAGTTTGTTGTCAGAAAGATCTAGTTCCGACACATGAGCACAGAAGGCAGCAATTTCTTTTTCATCTCCTGCACAGGTTATTCCACAGCCGTTCAACACCAGTACACTTGGGAGGTTGAGGCGATCTGAATGCCAGGGGACACAAAATACTTTGGCTCAACATAAACTACCTTGTATTATATCATTGTAAATGTGAATGTCTTATAATCCAATTAGGCTATAAGGTCCTTGAGGGCACAGGCCAATCTTGTACTTTTTGTACCTCCCAAGCTCCATGAAAGAATATGCAATTTGATATATTATCACTCAAATATTATACTAAAGCCATTTGGTCAATCTGGAAAAATAGTCCTATACGATTCTTTAAAAAAATTGAAACCCTAGTAGGGGAAAGATTATTTGACTCATAATTCAAAACAAAGGAAATCATTTGCAAACAAGGCAATATTGTGATTTAGCTTCCTAGGTAAGCTCCAGTACATGAGTGTTTTAGATGCCATCTCTCTTACCTTTCATAGGAGAGCCCTGAGGTGTGGCTGGGACATGGACTCCCATTCCAGGACCACGGCGGTAAGGAAAATTTTCAGGACTATACTTTTCACATAACACTTGCATAAAACTTCTTCCACTAGGTTGATCCATTTTTCTTTCTTAAAATGCTACGAGAAACCAAGAAGTCATCAAAATTACTTATTTACTTATTTATGAACTATTTATGAAAACTAATTATCCATAAGGCCCTAAACTAGGCACTGCAAATACACTGCCCCAGAAACTTATACTGTGGTAAAAACCTTACAATTTAGGGAAACTATATATGCAGACAAATGACAGCAATAACAGTTCAACACATGACATTTGCAATACAGATAAAAAGTATTACAAGATTTAGAAGAGGCGATCACTTCCAACCAAGGACAACAAGAAGGCTTCTGGCTGGTACACAGGGTTCAAGTGGTTAAGTAATTGGGAAAAGGTCTAAAAAAGAAGGTATAGATTGAACATCACGCTAAATAGTTTGGATGAATCCTCTAATATCTGTCTCTCAAAATCCATTCTCTTCTTCCACAGTGAAACACCTTCAACTTATATATGGCTACTTATATTTAGGAATGAGTTCTAAATAAATTTCAGCTGATGGAATAGAAACCAAGTATTTTGTGGCAGCTTCTAGGAATCATCCTTAAAGGATAATCCCAGTGTGCCATTTGCTTTCCATCTTTGTTATCTTCCTCCCTCTGTTGCCTAGGAAACTGATGCCACTGAACAATGAACCCAAGGAACAGACCCTAAGGAAGGTGAAGAAAATCACCAAATGGGGCCCAGGTCCCTAGGACTTCATGGAACTGAGCTGCCAAACTAGTATTTATCTCTGGAAATTTCAGTAACAGAAAAATTACCTATTTTATTGAAGCCACTGTCCTTTCCAATTTTTCAGTGACTTACAACTGAACCTAATCCTAACTAATACAGAATGCCATTTCTTTTGGTTCTGAGTTTGGGAAGAGTCTTTTCTGTTTAATCTCAACTAACTGTCAGAACATCCAGTAACTTCAGCATCTTCTCAGTATTCATGCATGTGTTAAAACAGGAAATATTCAACAACATGTTAATTTCTGACAGCTGGATAACCCATTATCTTACTGGGCTAGCCAATGCTCTGTATTACCAAAATACTGGCAACTATAGTTGACCTCTATAATTTCAATAATCAGGTATCAGCTATTTTATTTTATTAAAATAATCGGAGGAAAAAGGGAAGAGGATATAGAGTACTCAAAGAAGAAGGGATATCATGAAAAAAAGGTACAACAATGAGAATGTACAAGGGTATGTATGAATAAGCATAAGTGATTTGGTGTTGCCAAAGCAGCATGACAATTGTAGACATTGTCAGGAGTATCTAAATAGGAACCTCAGAGATCTTGTATGCCATACTAGAAGGGTAAACTTTATCCTATAGGAAACAGGAAAAACTAAAAGGTGTTAAAGAAAGGAATACAATGATCAATTTTGGGAGAAAACTCACCCTGGCAATTATGTAGCTGATGAATATGAGGGAAAAAAGATTGAAGGCTGAGAGAAGAGTTATGAAGACACTGCAAAAATACAGGAGAGGGGCACTGAAAACCTGGAGTGATACAGTGGTAGAATAAATAGAAAGCAGTGACATATTCAAAATCACTTTAGAAAGCAAGTTTTTCAGAAATTACAGGGGCTGAGGGAGAAGGTGCAGTCAAGACTGACTCCCAGGTTTCTAGTACAGGTGACCAGGTGACTAGCAAGAAAATATAAACAGAGCCAGTTTTTTTTTGTTTGTTTTTTTTTTTTGAGTTGGAGTCTCACTCTGTCGCCCAGACTGGAGTGCAGTGGCTGCTCCCGGCCACCGCAGCCTCGACCTGCTGGGCTCTGGCGATCCTTCCGCCTCAGCCTTCCAAGTAGCTGGAACTAAAAGCGCGCACTACCACGCCCAGCTAATTTTTTTATTTATCGCAGAGATGAGGTCTCACCAAGTTGCCCAGGCAGGTCTTGAACCCGCGGGCTCAGGCAATCCACTCACCTCAGCCTCCCAAGGCGCGGGATTACAGGCTGAGCCACCAAGCCCGGCTAGGGCCAGTTTTAAGGGAAAATAATGAATCCTACTTTATACACGTTCAACTTGAGGCACCTGCAGAATATCCAGAGAAACCATCTGAAGTCGGGTGAGAAGGCTAAGCTAAAGATGAAGACCTTGGCTGGGCTTAAAGGCTCAGCCTGTAATCCCAGCACTTTGGGAGGCCAAGGCGAGTGGATTGCTTGAGCCTGCTGGTTTGAGACCAGCCCGGGCAACTTGTTGAGAGCTCGTCTCTACAATAAAACAAAAATTATCCGGGCATGGTAGCGTGTACCCATAGTTCCGGCTACTTGGAAGGCTGAAGCATAAGGATCGCCGGAGCTCTGGTGGTCGATGCTGGGGTGGCCATAAGCATGCCTCTGCACTGCAGCCTGGGCAACGGAGTGGAACTCCAACTCAAAAATAAATAAATAAACAAATAAATAAGGAGATATGAACATAATCAGGATACAGAAGATGTTAAGAATTAACAACAGTAGGACAACAGACCACTGATATTTAAGGGATAGGCAGAGGAATCAGAGTCATGAAGAAAAAGAAGAGAAACAATCAGCAAATAGAGTATATAGTCAACATTTTGAGTTTTGCTGAGAGTAGAGAAGAAGGAAGGGATGATAAGCTAGGCAGGAACAAAAGGGAACAGGGAATCAGAGACAACTGCCAAGAATTTTTTTCTCTTAAAATAGAAGATACCTGAACATGCTTATAGATTATAAGAAAGAGGCCCTAGAGCGGAAGAGGCTGAAAATCTCTACTGGGACTTTGTCCTAGAAGAAACTGGCAAGAATGAGCATTGAAAATTTCTAGGCAACATGGTGAGACCTCATCTCTACAATAAATCAAAAAATTAGCCAGGCGTGGTAGCGAGCGCCTGTAATTCCGGCTACTTGGAAGGAGCCAAGTAGGTCAACGCTGGGGTGGCTGTGAGCATGCCACTGCACTACAGCCTGGGCAACAGGGTGAAGACTCCAACTCAAAAAAAAAAAAAAAAGAAAAAAGAAAGAAAAGCTTCTCAGAAGGCTGTTTGATACTAGCCAGATAATGCTTCCAACTGTTTACCACTGGTGGTAACATATTTACTTCACTATAGTTGTACTAGTTTACTTTTGCTTATAGAGTTTAATTATAATGAACATTAGGTACTTTTCTTATGTGATTATCCTATCTCTGTCGTTAAAGTATAAAGAGGAGTGGAATTGTGCAATTCTATTTCTTTCAATATCAGTGCATATCAGGCATAGTGTATTATACAAGGTAAGGGTTTGATACATGTTGCTGAGCATTAAAATCACTAGCCTCCAGGATGCTGAGTAGAAAGGGTAAAGAATACAGGATGGAGAACAGTTTTAAGTCCCACCCAGTTCTGACTACTTAATAGCTTTGTGCCTTCAGGAAAGTCACAGTTTCTCTCTGGGACTCAAATGTCTTCATCCATAAAATAAGATATTAACATCTATACTACTTGAAGTACAGGGTTACTGGAAAGCCCTAAAATATACAAATGTACTACTTTGTTTACAAAGCTGTTGTAACACTCTAAAATATAGAAATATTAATATAAGAGGAAGTTGTAGTAAATAGAAACACACATAGAAAACTTAGCCTCTCATAAGCTAGGTAAAATGTAAGACAGTTATTTAATCTCTCTCTAATTTTCTCATCTTTGTATGGTCTGAACTTTCCTCTCAGGTTTGTAATAAGAATTTGAAAAAAGTATGAATATAAAAGTGGTCATTAAACTTGGCTCATTTCCTAGATTACTACTAGGATCATGTCTACTTTGTGAAAACAATTTACAGATGACTAGAACACTGCAGAAGCTCACTGAACACATGCCCATCCACTGAACAACAGTTTTGTCTATACAGTTTACCAAAGTGTGCATATAAATGGAATATATTTCATAATGAATATATCACAAGTCACCTTGAATATACAGGGCTGCCCTCTGTTCAAGGTTCTCATTTGTAAGCTTGAGGATAGAGCATGTTTTAGTACAAGACAGTTTGTTCTTTCTACCCACACCAAGTAGTGTCTGCATAGCTGCTGCCCTCCATTCCAATCCTGTGTCAAAACTGAACTGTGTGTTCATCTAGGGCCTCAAGACCTTTGGGTTGAAAGATACTTTTTCAGTGTAAACTTCTCACCGCCAACAGCAGATAACATAGAGAAGATGCTATGCCACTAGCAACAGGCACCATACCTCCTATCAAAGACCTGTCTCAAACAGAATACCAATAGAATTTTTGAAAATGTTTAACAAAAAAGTCAAAGGAGTTTCATTGCTATCTTCCATATAATCAGCAGTTCAAAAGAATAAGAAGTGTATGGGAGGGGTGAACTGTCACTGTCAAAATAATGCTCATCGAGTTTAAGCAGCATCTTTCATCTGGAGGCTTCGGAACCACTTAAACTCAAACTTCTACAATTCAAGGACAATAATCTTATACATAATTTAAATATAGACAAAACAAAAGATGGTAAGATTAAAGACATATCCAAGTGAAGATAAGTCCTAGTTAACAAGCAAACATGGGAACTTAAGTGTTTTTCCTCATGGCCCCATGCTTTAATAATTATTTCAACTAGTCAGGATTTTTTTTTTTTAATTCTTTTTTTTAAAGACTGAAAAGCAATACCAGGCGCCTTCACTGGTCATTTTCCAGGATATTCTACTGGACCAGCTTTCCAGGAATGCAGATGGTATACACATTAATACATGGGTTTTGAATTAGAACATTAAGATTGCAAAATGGATTGGTAACATAAATCTACTCAAAATCTGCTGGGGAAGTTTGAGAAGGAACAGTAGGTGGGAAAGGAAGGCTGAAAACCAAATAGACTTAAAAATGAGGAAATACAGGATGGAAAAAGATCTTTAACTGGATCCTTTTAAAAGGTTTTGGGGGTGGGAGGGTAATCTATGACATTCTGGAAATAACAGGTGTCAAATTACGTCAGACTACCTCTATAGTTGGCAGAGTTCTAGTTCATTTGTAAAACTGTTCTGAATTGGTGGTGAAAGTCAGGGAGCCAAGAATCTTAGCCAAGATGTTGCTTGGTTCCATTACCAAGTTATAGAGTGTGCCTGTGAAAATCTCAATTCCTTTGTGCCTCAAGATCCTGACTATAATATGCCCTTGTAAAGTGCTTGGAAAAAGTCAGAATAAAGCACAAGTTGGAGGATAAAGTGCTTAGTACCCTTTTGCCAAGGGGATTAATATCAGAACATCCAGACACCTAAGACTCTCAATTGCTATCAGACATTTTGTACTTTATGTTTTCAATAAAAGGGTCAGGTCAAAATTATTATGAAACTTAACACAACTGAAAACAGAAAATAGACCATGTCTGACCACTAACACTGGAATATATACCAGACATATCCTTAAGTTGATATACTCTCAAAGGCATGGTTGAGATCAATATTGATTTCACAAAGAAACAATGCAGAGTAGTATACTTCATAAAGTGTAAACACTACCAGCCTCACTCAAAATTTCCAAAAGAGAAATACTAACCCACAGAGTGCCAAAATAAAAATTTTAAATCTTATAAAAATAGACCTATCTGCTTGTATATTTCCAGACTACCTCCAGAAGGATAAAAAAGAAAAGCACCAACAATGTACTACAGAGAGAAAACATGAAGAACAACAGTACAAAAGGAGCTTTGTTTTTCAATCTCTACCCTTTTGAACCACTTGAACCTATGAGATGCACACGTCATCTTTTCAAAATGCAAAATATTTTTAAGTAACGTATCTAGAAATGACCTAAAATTTTGTCAAAGGCCTTTTTCATTTCTATTTTTAAGATTCCACATTGGAATTTTTGTATGTGGAATATCAGTACTAATTTAAAAAGTAATTGATGCCAGGTGTGGTGGCTCACATCTG
>CAUYQG010019148.1:0-48321 GCA_963574415.1 Tarsius wallacei
TTCACACACACATTAAATTAAAAAAAAAAAAAAGAACAAAAGAGCAAAAACCAACAACAACAAAAGCTAAAAGATGATCACTCAATCATTCACATACACACATAAACAGAAAAAAAACAAAAGAAGGAGGAGGAAAAAAAAGGAGGGGGGATGCAGATCAAACCCTCACATACACATTCATGCACAAAGGAAAAATATAGAAAAATTCAGAAAAACAAACTGGTAAAAAAAATTTTTTTAATTAAAAAGAAAAATCTGCCCTCTTGTGGTTCTGTAATCGTTCATCTCATCTGCCTCTCTGCTATCTCCTTCAGTGTTTCACCTCATTCTCTATCTCCCCAGTGTCTGGACCAGGGAAGGAGGAGGGGCAGTGGGGGTTGGTGGGGCTGCAATCCTCCCCTCCCACTCTCATATGGTCATGGGCATCCCCTCCGGTGGGGACGTGCAGGATTGTCTCTTCCCCAGGTACTTGTGGGGGCTTGCCCCAGCCAAGCATGTCTTGGAGTGGAGTCCTCCTATTGTAACTGATGTCCTGGCTACGCCAGAGCTCATCCCTCTCAGTCGTACCCCAGCTATGTGGGTCTGACTTCAGACGATTGCTGGGGAAGAAGGGGGTTGGGTCAGCCCCGGCTCACCACTGATCTCTTTGGTGGTCTTCCTCATCCTTTTCTGGCCACGCCCTTTGTCCCACAGCTGAATTAGGGTAGGGAGTGGGACACCTGAGACTCAGCACTTGTCCTGCCCCTCCAAAGTTTGTGCTTTCAGGATGTTCCCTCTGGGTTATGGTCAACCCCTGACTAGTTGATCTGTTGGTCACAGAAATTGGGTCTGTTGCTTCACGATGAGCAAGTCAGAACACTTTCCTGCCCCATTTTCAAGATGGTGACAGGGCCTCTTTCATCTTCTCTTTGGGGCTCTGCCTCTGGGCTCCCTCCATAGCCTTTGCTGCCAGTGCCTGGCCAGGCACTGCAGTGGTAAGGCAGTGCCCAGAGCTGGCAATCTCTCCTGCTGCAGTGGTGAAACAGAGCCTGGAGTCAGTAGTTTCTCCCTGCAGCTTTTTCCCAGGAACGCTTTTGTCAGTTAATTTAAAAAAAAAGGTACTCAGCTTCTGTGGCCAGTGAAGCACTAGGGACCAAGCCAAGCAACTGCACCACCAGCTGCTTCACCAGGAGAGCCCTGGCTGCTTGCTCCCAAGTCCTCACTCAGTCAGCCACTCACATTCCCACTCACTCACCGCCAAGTACACAAAATTTTCCATACACTCACTCATACTAGGACTTGCATAGTCTCACTGGCTCAGCAGTCATCTTCCTCTGCTTTCCAGACTTCCTTTCTTAAGTCTACATTAGGACATGGGCTGGAAAGAAAGACTTAACATGTCCAGAACAGAATTACTGATTTCTACCCCCCATCCACTGCCAGATTTGTTCCTTCACAAGTCTTTTTTTTTGTCTCAATAAATAGTGCCAGTTGTTCCAACCAAAATCCTAAAAATCATCCTTTTACCACAACTAGACTATAGTTTTCCAAAAAGACCAACAAATCTACTCCAAAATAATTGTGAATTCATCATCTTATCACCCTTTCTGTTTTGCATCCCCTCTAGCCAAGTTACCATGGACTCTCACCTGCTCAAATAAGCCTTCAGAATATCTCCTGAATATGACATTTATCACCATCTCCACTAATGTGTCATGAGACCAAGCCAACCATTGTGTTCACCAGGACTTCTTGCTTTCACTCTTGTACCTACTCCCACCCCACTACAGTACATTTTCCATGAAGTAGCTTGCAATCTTCTCATGGCGTAAGTCAGATTATTGCCATTCATAGCTGTCTTAGATAAAATAACTCCATACTCTCTTCCCCTACCTGACATGCTCTACCACCTGTGCCTTATTTTTTTTCCTAGCACTTTATCAATAACTGAAATAATCTTATTTACTATTTCAAATGGTTTTGTCTGTTTCCTCAAGAAGAATGAAGTGTCTTAAAAGATCCATGTGTTCCAATACATGCAACAGTGCCTAATACTTTATAGGCACTAAATCAATGTGAATAAATGAGAGTCGAGTTTACAGCAAGGACTGAGCCTGGGGTGATTTATCTTAGTGAAGCAGTTGTTCTTTTGAGTGGAGTCTAAGAAAAAGCTGTGCTTGTTTCATACTTTGTTTTATGAAGAACCCCCTACACTGTGTTTGCATCTCATATGTCAATTTTGTGTTAGAAGAAAAAAAAAAAGATGTGTTAGTGTGGTCCTTTGCTGTCATCTTATACCACTAGGAGCCTTCTGTCTTCTCCATAGCCATGAATGTTGCTTGTCACTGGCAAATGAACATGATTTTCAGCCATGAGAAAATAATGAAATGTTCTCAGTTCTAGGGTACTCTAGGACTTTCATAATGTTTTCATTGAAATAAATTAACTTCTGTTTTTGCATTTTATGGAAATAGCTCTGAACGTCATTAGAAACACATATGTGTGTAACTAGATGGATTTTGGTACTTAACATCTTGTGCTCATTTTATTTTTTAAATTCTGCTGCCAACTACTTTCGCCCAGTTGGACCACCCATATTAGGATTTTTATGGTGCACTCCTTTACAAATAGGTTCTTTTTTCTAGTGGATTTTCCTACCTTGTGTACAAATATCTCTTTTGTACTTGCCAGGGGAAAAGTACCACACTAAGCACCAAAGTTTATGCTCCTCCATCAGTACTAATTTTTTGTCAGTTTTTTTTTTTCTTTTCCTAAGGGAAAACTCCATTGTCAGTACAAAGAATAGCTTAGTCTAGCATCTGATTTAGGAGAGAAATAGGTGCAGTCTTACCGTGAGGACAGATATCATTCTGAGGTGCTACCATCATCACAAATCTTCTATCAGCTATCCCTTACATTGGAACTAACCTAGTAGAATGAATCCGAGGAGGCTTCTCAGTAGATAAAGCCACCCTAACATGATTTTTCGCCTTCCACTTTATCCTACCCTTCGTAGTAGCAGCCCTTGTAATCGTACACCTACTATTCCTCCACGAAACCGGATCTAATAACCCATCAGGAATTTACTCCGACTCTGATAAAATTCCATTCCACCCTTACTTTACAATCAAAGATATTCTAGGACTAGCAATCCTCATTTTACTACTTATACTTTTAACACTATTTGCACCAGACCTACTAGGAGACCCAGATAATTATACCCCTGCTAGCCCCCTTAATACACCACCTCACATTAAACCAGAATGATACTTCCTATTTGCCTACGCAATCTTACGATCTATTCCTAATAAACTAGGAGGCGTCCTAGCTCTTGTATTATCCATCCTAATTCTCGCTGTCATCCCACTACTTCATATATCCAAACAACGAAGTATAATATTCCGACCACTAAGCCAGTGCTTGTTCTGAATTCTAGTAGCTGATTTACTAACACTCACATGAATCGGAGGACAACCTGTTGAACACCCATTCATCATTACTGGCCAAACTGCCTCCATCCTGTACTTCATGATTATCCTAATCTTAATACCATTAACCAATCTAATAGAAAATAAAATGCTCAAATGATAAGTCCTTGTAGTATAAGTATTACTTTGGTCTTGTAAACCAACAATGAAGGATTTAACCTCCCTAGGACCACCTCAAGGAAGAGGTTCATACCCCACCACCAGCCCCCAAAGCTGAAATTCTTCTTAAACTATTCCCTGTTCTTAAAGACTAGCTACTTTTAACTAGTATGTTAGTATTAATAAAAAATACCCTAAATCCATATGTATATCATGTACATTCCCTATTTCCTGAATTTCCTTTTTCAATGCCATTTAATCTTTCAAGCAATACATTTACTGAGGCCAGCCATCTCTCTAGCACTATAATACATATTGTAAGTTAGAGCAGGGGTCAGCAAAGCATGACTATTGGACCAAATCTAGTTTGCTGTCTGCTTTCTTAAATAAAGTTTTATTGAAACACACCTGCACCAATTTATATAATATCTATGGCTGCCTTTATATACTACAACAGCAGAGTTGAGTAGTTGTGAGAGAGTATGGTCTGTAAAGCCTAAAATATTTTCCATTTACCCTTCTACAAAAGTTTCCCAGTACATAAACTATGACCCCTATTCCCAAAGGATATATGAGCTAATTGGGTTGGTTGTTAAATCATGAAGCAATTAGTGGATCAGTAAATGCCAAACTGTATGATACGGAAAGGATTAGATGCAATAGGATGGTTATTGGTTAGGAAATAAGTCTCATTCATAAAGGACCAATTAGTTAAGTATGCTGAAATACAGAAAGGTTCCTTTCCTTCTTCTTTCTATACTTTTTTTTAGGTCTTAGCTAGGCTGTAAAATGAAAAGATGTTCAAAACTTGGATAACAAAGCTTTTTCTAGCAGTATGTCATCCATGACTACCCCAAAGCAATGCGTGGAAGAAATAGGACAGGATTAAGATTGCCACTTTGTTCAGAATCCTGCCAGGCAGATCATAGATCCTCAGCTATTATTTGAATCAACAAAAGAGCAAACAAACCAAAGGGAAGGAAAATTCTGTGCTGCTATATAATAATAATAGCTAATGTTATTGATTATTCATAGTGTGCAATATTAGAATGGTGTTTCTCAGCAGGAAAGATCCTAAGAGATTCTCAACCTGTATTTTCTTTGAGATAATGCTAATTGTAGCTGATATACATGAAAGTAAAAAAAGTAGATAAACTGTCCCTTGATTGTGTCACTCTCTTAATTAAGTATTTAGAAATGTTTGATACGTAATAGAGTAATACACAATAATCTAAAACTAGCTATTGTTTCTCCAAGGCAGAATCATTCTTTGTATGTAATTATGCTGATTATTAATATGTTTGAAATATCAACAGAAATTATCAATAGTATATGAGGCTGTTTATTCAGAAGCTTACTTTTTAAAACCTTATTTTGGTTTGACATAGAATTTTTTTTTTTTTTTTGCATTGGGATCTCACTCTGTTGCCCATACTAGAGTGTAGTGGCACAATCATGGCTCTCCACAGCCTAAATCTCTTGGGCTCAGATGATCCTACTATCTCAGCCTCCTGAGAAGCTAGGACTACAGGCACACACCACCACATCCAACTCAGTTTTTATTTTTTGTAGAGACAAGGTCTGACTATGTTACCCAGACTGGTCTTGAACTTCTGAACTCAAGCAGTCCTCTTGCCTCAGCCTCCCAAAGTGCTGGTATTATAGGCATGAGCCAAGACACCTGACCTGGGTTAACATAAATTCTAAGAGTACTACTCAGTGAATTTTCATAAAGGAAAAGCACCCAAGTCAAGAAGCAGAATGTAACCAATATCTCAGACCCTCTTCTTCCCACCCAACTCCTTCCAATCAGTACTATGCCCCAAGGGGATCTACTCTCTTGCTATATGGAACATGTGTTGTAAAGACTAATTGAAAGTGGTTAGTTAGCATGTTATTTTAATGAGTTCAAAGATGTCTTATGAGAACAATCTGGCATTTTAAGAAGAAAATAGTCTTCTAACATTGAAGCATTTCATGCTAAGCTTGTCAAAATACTTTCTACATCATCCATAATATACTTGAACATATTTAGTATGAAAGTCTTCAGGGAAAGACAGTGATTTTCCTTAAAATAAAGAGTGAGACCGTTACCTGAAAAAGTTCACAATTAACAGAACAATTCATCTGTTGAGATTTCATTAGGATGTTGTCTTTGTCTGTTTTGTGCTGCTATAGCAATACCTGAGACTGGGTGATTTATAATGAATAGAAATTTATTTTCTCACAGTTCTAGAGGTTGGGAAGTTCAGGATCAAGGTTCTGACTTTGGTGAGGGTTTTGTTACTGCATCATCCCATGACGAAGGATGAAAGGACAGGAAATATAGAAGGGAGCTGAACTCAATCTTTTATAAGTAACCCATTCTTGTGATAACCAACCCACTTTCTCACTAATGACATTAATCCATTCATGAGGGCTCTGCCCTCATGACCTAATCACCACTTAAAGGTCACATCTCTTAATACTATTATAATAGCAATTAAATTTCAACTTGAGTTTTGGAGGGGGCATTCAAACCCTAGCAGATGCCTATTAGTCAGTCATGCAAACACTTAGCTAGAAATGGAGATGTGAAAAAGGAATTTAAATGATTCTCTGTTGTGTCAGTACCCCATGTATTCAGATAATTTTATTTTTGTATTTTTCACTAATGTCTATGATCAGATTCACATCGCCTCCCCTTCCTCCTCCTCTGCTCCAAAGGCTGTGCTAATCTACACTGACAATTATGTTTGTACTCTAAATAATGTATGAATATCCAAGAATTTGTTTTGAAAGATACCGTTTCCTATTTTTTAGAGTTATTTCTCTTCCTCCATTTTCTTTGTTTTACTTTATGTTATATTTTTTAAATTACTTGAAATAAACAAACAAAAAAGGATGTCATTATAGTTTTTGTTCCCAAATGTTGTCTTTGGCATCTGATGCAAGGCCTTAGTTTCAGGCTGAAGTGCCAAAAGCTCAAGCTGAAAACAAGAATGCGGTGGGCAGGCTTGAGATTTGCATTAGGAAGGAGTGTTTATATTTTCCCAAGGGCTTCATTAGTGAGAGTCCAAGCCCCAACTGTTACTACCCACACATTTTAACCAACTGACTTTTCTGTTTTGTTAAGTAGTGTATCATCTTGTATGTGTACTTCTTTAAACAACCTTCTCTTCCCCTTTAACTGCCCTTTAAGCTACTAAAGGAAGTTTTCCAGTTCGAAGTTGTGTTTTTGTTCAACATTCCATGGCACATATTCACACAATAGAGTTTTATTTTTTGACATTTTCAAAATTAGAAACAAATTTCATCAATAGGAGACAAGTTAAATGAACTATGTGTTACAATGGGATGCTGTGCATCCATTTAAAAGAATGATATTTATCTATAATTTGCTGATATGATTGCAAAATCACCTGAATCATATGATCTTGCCTATTTAAATGTGTTATTCTGTGTATCCCTCTGTGTATATATGCATTGTAAAATATATTTAAATAAGCAACAGACAAAGATGATTGATGATCTTCTCTGGGAAGGAGGATTGAGAGAAATTATGCTTCTGACTCTAAACTTTTTTATTTAAATATATGATATATTGCTTATGTCTTAGCTTTACAAAGAGAGAGCCAACTTAATGGACTGTTTTGTTGTTTTGTGTTTGTTTTTTACATTTCCAGTATTTCACTGTTTTTCCTTTAAATTGTAAAAGTTTTTTCAGAATCCTCTCTAGTACTTTGGCTAGCAAAGCACACAGGTTTGACTTGACTGTACCAGACAGGTGTAGGCTAGAGTTGTGGTTTCTTATTTGAGCCACGCCATGCTTTGGGGGAAATGCTGACCAGTGAGGTCTGTGCCAAGACTGACAATGGTATCAGGGTCAGGAAGAGTTCCTTAGCTCAGTTTTCTACGCATTCGTCTGGGGCTGTTTTGTGGCTTGAATAGGATTAGAGAAACATTTACATTGAGGCTTTAGGAACATTTTCACTGCTCGACCCACAGGATTAAGAATGAATTTATGTGAAGTCAGGAAGGTAAGATGAGCACATGCACCTGGTTCCCCTTGTTTACCACTTGCCACAAAAGCACCTGAGACAGTGGGGGCAGAAGTGTATGTGTAGGCAAGGGCATGTTTTTCAGGGAGACATTATACATTCTTGAGTAGAATGAAGTTAAGAAGAAATGCAAATCCAGTTATTATAAGTGTTTTTTTGAAAATAGAAATATGGAAAATAATTTGTCTTTCAAATAAGTTATCACCATTATTTACTTAATTTTCCATATATGTTATTTCTCAACCTTGCCTTTTCTGTTTTGAGTCCTTTAAAGATTGAAGTTATTTTTCTTGACTAGAAATTAGGTGATAAATATTACCTCTTGTAATTTAGATGATTATCGATTTACTTTAATAGTCATGTGTACTGGAGATAAGATTAATACCCCTCAGCAATTGAGGATGCTAAGAAATAGTACCCGAAGTTATGGCAGATTGTGTTTTTCAAAAATGGCCACAGTAGTGTTTTCAGCCCTACATTTTTCCTGTAAATAAGTAGCATCTGTTTCCCTTCCTCTTGAATCTAAAGCTGAACTTTATGACTGCACCAACAAACAGAATGTGGTAGATATGATACTGTATGACTTTGAGGCTAGATCATAAAAGACAAGTAGGCTTCCACCAACCTCTATTTTTTTTTTCCTAAAAATACTCACTTTTGGAACTAGCCACCATGTTGTGAGAAAATTCAAACTAGCCTATGAGGGGGACATTTACATAGTGTGACCCACATGCAAAGGAGGTGAGGCCTCCAGCCTTCAGACAGCATCAAACACCAGATGAGAGAGTGAATGAGCCTTCCAATGATTCTAGTTTCTAGCTTTTTAGTCTTCCAACTGAAGTTCTGTATGTGGAGCAGAGACTAGCTGTCCCAGCTATTCTGTTTTCAACTTCCTCACCCACAGAATTCATGAGCATAACTAATGGTTTTATACCACTGAGTCTTGAGGTAATTTGTTTTGGAGCCATAGTAACTGGTACTATGTAACAGGTCCACTTCTCCAGTAGAGATGGATGAGAAAGTTATGTACAGAAAAGAAAATGATTATTTTTGAGAGATAATTTTATATCTCCATGGTGTGGCTTGGATTTAAACAGTAAATTTTAAAAGGCATATGTAGCTAATATTTCATGTGAAATGCAGAGAGAAGCGTGACCAAAAGACTGGTTATTTTAAAAACTGCTTAGGAAAGTAGAGCTAATAGGTCCAGAGACCACTGAGAAGAGTCTCCTTTATTAGATATAAATAAGTACTTCTTGAATGCTGTGGTTTGAGTGTGTCCTCTAAAAAGCATTTGTTGGAAACTTAATCCCCAAGACAACGATTTTGGCAGGGGGGGCCTAATGGGAGGTGTTTGGGTCGTGAGGACTTTACCTTCCTGAATGGATTAGGGACAATTACAAAAGAGCTTGAGACTGTGAGTTTAAACTCTTGCTCTCTCTTATCCTCTCTTTGCCCTCCACCATGGGATACCACAGCAAGATCCTGCACCATGGGATCCCTCACCATATGCTAGCCACTCAGTCTTGGACTTCCCAGCCTCCAGAACCTTGAACCAAGAAATATCTGTTCATTGTTCATTACCTAGTCACAGGTATTCTTTTAAAGTCACACAAAATGAAGTAGGACATTGAGATTCCAGGCTGTTTTAGGATTTGGAATGTGATACAGATTGATGGAGCAATCCAGAATACTGCCTCATGTGCTTTTCAAAGACATTTCAACATGCCATTAACTAATTCTTGTAGTTTCACAAACACAAAATTGGTAAAGCCATAAAGAAATTAGGCTAGAGCACTTACTGCTTTAAATAGATCTAACAAAGTTTGGAAAATAAACGATCCTCCATAAATGAGAGTTTTAGGTGATAGAAATCAAGAATCTTAATAGATTCTATAATTCTGTTGTTATAAATTTCAAAATGTATATAATTTTCAAATAAATACATAAAATATTAAATTACTAATTCTCTTTATTCCCCTATTCAGATTAATTATGTCTGTGTGTGTAAAAATTAAAGGCAACCTGCTGACCATTAGTGATGCAAACCTGTTTCATGTAATATTATATTTTATTAATAGGTGATATACAATTTAAAAAGTACCATCACTAGCGTACTGATTACTTTTAAATGTAATTTGCAGTTTCTTTTCATTGTTTTCTATCATTTTCACACATTTTGTATGGCAGAAATGTCATTTGACTTCTGAAAATTTTGAAAATGTCTTGCAGTTTTTTCTAGAAGAAATATTGCTAAAGTTAGTAATTGTCTTCTATTTATGTTCTTTATTCAATAAATTCAGTAAACATTTAGTCAGCCCCACCATGTACCAGGTATTGCTTTTGCCCTTGGAAATATAGAAGTAGTATATCGGAATCCCTATGTTTTTCGGGAGTTTGCATTTTAGTATACTGGCTGTGGGACTGATGAAAAAGTATATTTTGAGATAGTAAATACCATGAGGAAGGAGCAAGTAATGAATAGTGATGCAGATGAGGAGCTGAGGTGCTATTTTAGATCATGGAGTAAGGGCAGGCCTCAGAGATGAGCTTAGTTGGCATCTAAAAAGAAACTTGAGTGTAATGCAGCTATCTAGAAGGAAGTTCTGTACAGAGGGAACAACAAGTACAAAGGCCTGACTGACATAGATGAGGACTTTTAAGAAAAAGCAAGGAAAACAGGATGGCTGGAGCTGAGTAAGCAAATGGAAGACTGTTAGATGAAGTAAAAGTGGTGATGGCCCACAAGGAAAGTGAAAAAGTTATCTAGACGGAGGAGTGAATATTGCCGACGTGTATAGTAAAATGTAGACTTATAATTGAGCTATCCTTAATTCATGTAACATCTGATGATCTCACATGGAAGGGACTCAAAAAAATATAATGTCTAGAAGAGATTAGTGGATTTATGACCATATCAATTATTTTTCATTTTTAAATAAATATGCATCTTAGATAAGTAAGACAGATAATAGTATGTTTTATGCATAAGATATATTACAGGGATAAAACAGGGGAAGATGAATATAAAAGTTTGAAGAAGGAGAAGAAACAATGTAAATTTTCTATATGTAAAATCTTAATTTAAAATTATATTTAATTATTGTGCTCCTCTTTCTCCTTGCTGCTTTTGCATAAATAACAAAGAGTATGTTTATACTTTTTTTAAATGAGTGATGATGGGGTGTATATAGGATACATCTAAAAGAGTAACTGTTGTAATTATTATGTCCACAAGTGTAATACACTGGAAGTTTCATTCTTTATAACCATGAAACATAGAACAAAAAGTTTTAGATGTTAACTTAGAAATGTGTGAGGGGCATATAAGATCTAACTAATTGAGGACATTGATTAAACCAATTTGAGAACAGTGCTGAAGATTTGTAATGTACTGATGTATAGTCAGTTGTCTCAATTTCATGTGATACATTGTACCCCTAATCTTTATCAACCATGAAGAAAATGGGTTTCATTGGTCATATATTGGTCCAGGAAAAACCATATTAGGATAGGTGAGTGTAAGTTGTGTTTGAAGACCTTCCCAAAGTATGAAGATCAGTAGCTTTCATTCATTCAACAAACCTTTACTAAATATCTACCAAAAATATACTGCTATTATTATTTCCTTGTAGTATGCTCTCTTTGGACACTGTTGATTTGTTATGGTAGTTCGAGTGCCATATTTGATCTGGGAATAGCAGTACATTTTTTACACTTAATTTATGTCTACAAGAAGCATTAATCAAGTTGCCTGCTTTTACTTATAGAATAAGTCCGTTTTAAAATATTTTCATTGAGTCTCTTTTCCATTTTTTGAGATTTGTAGAGTTATGCCTAGCTTATTCATAGTTGAAATCAGACACCTACTATCTATTGAAAGCCTATTTGGAGCAAGTTTCCAAAGCAAGTAGTCCTTATTTTGACATTAAATGTGTTCATTTTATTTTCTGTCAATAGTTTGCTTGCCTGCAAAATATACACTGTCTTTTTGGATATTTGCTTCTAAACCAATTTTTGTGATCTTGTTTATCAAGTAATAAGTAATTAAGTAATTTTACAAGTCACACTAAAGTGTTATAATTATAGTTTTGATATTTTATCTGATAAGTATATTTTCACCTTTACTTTTGTTTTTATTAGCAAAGATTATTTTGATGTGTATATAATTTAAAAGTACATGGTTCCCTTTATAAGAAATCAATAATACAGAAAATATAGCCATTACAGTGATTCTTAATATTTATTTATTGCCCCTCCCCTTTGCCACTTTTTGGATAAAATAACAAAGTAATGAAATCCAGATTTCAAAATGTTGCTTTGCTGCAATTTTTTTTTCAAGATTTATTTAGAAGATGTATTCTTAGCTTTTCCAGAAGTTTTACTATTTGATTTAGGCAAAAGAATAACTACTTTATAGTCTTTATCACACATGGATATTTTGATATAATTTCCTAATCAAATGTTTTTGTTCATTAATTTTGACCTGTACTTTTATATATTTCAAGATATGAATAGCCTTTTTACTAAATTATTCATTCTTCCTACAGAACTTTAAAAAGTTTATTTAGGAGGGAGGGGCACACCACATCAACAAGTGTACCAGCATAATGAACATTTGTATACCTAACCCTAAATTGTACCCACATCTTTAAAAAAAAAGTTTATTTAAAAAGCTAACCTCCCTACAAATATTATTTTTATTAAATCTTCATCTTCTATCATAAAGCTATGTACATTCATTTATTGTGGTAGTATGAATTCAGACATTGGACCGTGAAATTTACATGTTCTAGATAGGGTTTTACTATGAATTCTGAGACATAGAACTTCTCGATGTTTTAATTTCCTCATCTGTAAAATAGGAATAATGATCATAATCTAGTCAGTGCTTACTTTCTATTCTACTTTTTGAGACTTTGTTTGAAAATTGTAAAGAAGCCTGGTAAATGAAGGAATGCTGAGTCCTAATACCAATATTTTATGCAACTTTTTATGAAGAGTTGTATACCAGTGGCCATTGTGGGTCATTGACTTTTTCAATATAAGGATCCTTGTGGAGTGATCATCAGATAGTGGGATGAAGTCCCACAAGGCAAAGAGAAATGCCAGTCAGCTTTTTTTGCTTTCTAGAACTGCATCCCACTATTTGATGATTTGCTCCAAATGATTGGGTTCCTCAAATTGAGCGCTTGTAATTTTGTTTCCTACCTACAGGATATATGTGAAAATTCTTCTTGACACTCAATTCTGCTGATCTTAACTAAGCAAGACAAGCATATCTTGGTTCAACACTCATTTAAAAATGAAATCCACATTGGTAGTTTTTAGACTAATCCATAAACTAATGAACTGTGGATAATCCCAGTTTTAGCACTACATTTTAGGAAAACTACTGCAGAGGTTTCTGAAGTCTGTATTAGTGTAGTGATCTTCCCCAAACATTATTCCTGTCTTCCCTCATTTCTCTCTTCGCTAACCCAGGCAAGAGTGAACACTTAGTTCATTTGTATTGAAAGCTCAGCTATCACCAAAGAGACTGTTTTTTCAGCAAAGTTTGTATTCTTACATATATATGCTCACCATAAATTTTAAAATATACATCAGTGTTTTCTTTGAAGAAATAAAGGGCTGTAAAATGGGGCCTCCATATAACTTTTTACTGCTAGATTTTCATAGGAAAGTAGGTATGGCCTCCAAGTGTTCTGAGAATTTGATTAGATTTGCAATTTGACATTCTTACCTTTAACAAAATTTTAATGTGTACAATTCTATTTGGTGTAGGTATCTTGGTAGTTTGTGAAGACTTTAAACTTCATAGTATCTTTTATTTAGAGAAATCTGGAGATATATTCTCAAAACTATCTTCATTTTTCATCCAGGCATAGTGATACCTATGTAGTAAAAGAAGTGGAGAGTCATTTGGGTAGGTCATAATCTGGGAATTTTTGTATGATAATAGTTTGCATTTGATTCACCACACACCATTTAGATTACTTGATCTTTCCATTCCCTTGCATAATGTCATTTGTTAACATGAAATTACGGAAGAAGAAAGAGTTTCCGTGCATTTTCTGCATTGCCTTGATTAAGTGGGTCCTCAGAGAGGTACGGTGCAGCAGAGAAAATGCAGACCTCTTGGGACCTGGTGGCTGATCCATATGGTATTTTAGGAGTTTCCCTTTGGCAAAGAAAATTATTATCTTTTTCTCCTTTGTTAATATTACTTTCTAGCTTCAGTGCATTAGAAATAATGCTTGATAAAGACTGGTAACATAAAACATTTTAAGTGACTTTTATGAGATTTTCTTCTGAACCTTTCTCACCTATAAAATCTATATGGGAAATGGGAAGTTTTAGCAATTGTGGTATCTTAGAATTCAGATAATAGCAAAGGGGCCATTTCTGTAGGAATTCTGTTTACAACCATTTGCTTGTTTGGGATGCCTAAAAAGTCAAATATGGTAGTTCAATATTGTTTAGTTGATAAGAAAAGAGAATGACTGAGAGAGAAACAAAAGTCATATGATAGTTTCTATGCCAGTCTGAGAAATGCCTCTGAGTTAGGGCATTGATTTATGAAATTTCTACCCAAAATGCCACTAATTCTGCTTTGTAAAGTCACCAAAGATTTTAAAAGAAAAGCACAGAAGGATCATTGGTCTTTCCTTGTTTTCATTTGTTAATTACTGCATTGTCTCATTTTATGTAAAAGCTTCTAACACTGAGCTGTAGCATAACATAGAAAGACTTGACACCTTAGTGAGAGAAGTATGATATATGATTAGGGGTATGGGATTTTTAACCAGATCTTTTTTTTGGATTAAAGCCAAGCTTTGTTATGTATTACATGTATAAACTTAGGCAAGTACTTTAACTTCTCTGGGCCACAGTTTGTTCATCTAATCAATGGAAATAAAAATATGCCTACTTTATATAGGATTGTTATGAAAATTACATGAGTAAGCACATGTAAAGTGCTTAGAACATTATCTAAAATATAACAAATTCACTTTCAATGTTAACTAACTACGAATGCTGTTATTATTGGGATAAGTTTTACTAAATGTATGATTTTAATGGTAATGTCTGGTTCTATCCATTCTATTTTAAAGTATTTAATAATTTAAGAACCTCTTTGAAAAGTGACTGTGGCAACTTAAGACATACATGCTGTTAAAAATAATGGTGATTAGAAAATGAGTATCAAATAATGAGAGTGAAACTGATGGAGATTCAGTATAAATATATACAAGCCATAAGGTTTTCTCTGCTTATCAAAGCTGTTCTGCAGGATCAGCTTGCAGTTTCCTAGAGACAAATCTACTATCATATTTTATCCATGGTATTCATAATTTTAACTTGATGATGTATTCTTTCCAGACATCATAAATTAAACTAAACTTGTTTTGGCAAAATTGCATTGCTGTAGTTTTAAATTTACCCCTGTTATGTATATATTTTTAACATTTTTTAGGTGCACTTTTTTCTTCACTTTTCTAGCTGTGGAAGCAAATGCTCTATGTAGTGGAGAAAAGAAAAAAAGAGGCACTTGCCAATACAAATTAAACATAAATTGTATTGCTTACATATATGTTCAGGTAATCTGCATAACCTGATCGTTATTCTTTTACCATTCATTGACTCATAAGCAATTATAGGAAATTATATTTTATTGATTGTTTTCAGTCCTCAAATTAAATTTTCCAATTCACCAGAAATTTCGGTCTCAGTCACAACATTTTGAGCTCGTTCTCAAGTTTTTGAACTGAAGTTATAACAAAAACCAGAAATAACAATGGTCTAGGCAAATCTAGAAATAAGCAGTTCAGAGCCAATACTGATGCTAAACAGAGTCATAAAGGATTAGGCTCCTTCTGTTTCTTTGGTTTTTTTTAAGTTTCAAAACAAAGTTTATTAGAGAAAAAGAGAAAAGAAAAGGAGACATGCCAGAGCTATCATGGGTGCAAGAAACTGAACATTTTATTCTTTACAGTAGACCTGATATACCTTCACAATGATTGATATGCTAAAGAGGGTGGATCCTAGATAACTGCCACTCTGGAGATTAATATCTCTGGACTCCTGATGGGGGGAGAGAAAGGGAGGGGGTGGTCTTTTCCTGACCACACTGTCTTTGCAGGAGACCTACCAGATGTTTCCAGTTCACAAGTTCCTGCTTTGGTCAGTTAAGGAGTGGTATTGGGCATTATTTTAAAGATGTGGGGTACAAGTCAGGATTGGTTATGTAAGTGGGCTACAGACAGGTGAAGTTTGGGCCTTCACTTGGACTTCACTTCCCCTGGATTTGGATCATGTGCCCTTACTGATGTTGTGTGCCCCCCTTTCTGTCTTTATACTTTTTCTGTCCTTAGCACACTGACTTGTGTCACTGAGGCTACAAAATGGCTGCCGGAGTTCCAGCAAACATAATTGTGATTGTGGAGGAAGGAAAAATGCAAAGAACAAAAAAGGAGAAAGAACAGGTCCTGCTTCTAAGGACCTCTCTAGAAGATCCTACCCAATAATTTCCACTTACATTTCTTTGGCTACCTATAGCTGGAAGGGCATCATGGGAATAATGGCTTGAGGATGTGTACATTGTTCTTAAACTGGAACTCTGTTGGTAAGGAAGAAGAGTGTATGTTGGAGGACCAACTAGCAGGCTTTGCCATAATCCCTGACTTCTAATATCATCCTTTTGGTAGGTGTTTAGTGTTAATTATTTTTCAGCATCTTCTATTTGAGCAGGTGCTATTGCCATTCGTAGGCAATAACATCCAAGTTTAGCTTTCTTAACTGAAAGCAAACTTCCTTTACTTGTTTACAAGAAGGAAAGATGTTAGGATTTTCTTACATTCCTAGATCCATCTGGGAGGCAGCAGGGAATTTAAGTGGACTGACAGGGAGGGTGTTTTCCCACTTGGTTCCCTCAGTAGAATAAATCTGTTTTAAAATGTGCCAGACAGATGGTATTGTTTGTTTGGTTTTTTTAAAGGCTTCAGTGATCAAGTACACACCGTAAAATCTTGAATGATGAGGAAGAACAGCTCTATTTATTTAAAAAGAGAGAAAAAGTCTGCTCACAATAACTTTCATTTGATTAAATGGTGCTTTGTTTCATTGGTTCAACTTTGGATACTAAGGAATTAGAATTCCTACTGAGAATCAGGTATGCCTCACAGCTGTGAAGCACTTGTGTGCTTAGCCACCCTCACTTGGAGTGAAAACAGGAAAGGAAGCAAGCAAAGGTTGTACAAGCCTGCAAGGTAGCAAAGAGATCTGTGCCCCACCTTGTCTTATGAATGTTTCCCCTTTCTTTCATTATGAGCCTAGAAGTAGTCTGTCATTTTTCTATGCAGCCACCAAGATTTACAGATTCTTTAAGGCAACGATTTTTTATATGATGTATTTAATGTTTTTCTTTAAATTTTTGTTGTGTTTTCAGGGAACCATTTGTATGTTGCTATAAAGACACCTTCCTGAATCTACTGTTTGTGAAGAGAAGATAATTACTTGGCTTAATGACTGCATCTATAGGGCTTTTGGCACCTTGACAGGTTTTTGCACTAGTGTAATACAATGTAAGAAACCCCTGCATATTTATAGCAAAACAGGTATTGTTCCAAGGCCCCCAGCCATAACTGAAGTTCTTATCTGAGAAGACAGGGTAGTATTGTGGCTTAGAGGATAGTTTTGGGTATCATATGCACCTGGATTTCAATCCTAGCCCTGCCACTTGGGCAAGTCATAACCTCTCTAAGCCTCAGTGGCTTCATTCATAGTTATCAAGAGAATAAAAATGTGATAATACATAGTAGATATTTCCCTGTTATGCTCTGCCCTTATTAAGCCCCCTCCCTTGAGTCTGGGCTAGACTAAATGAAATTGAGCTATAAAGATTGTGACTTTTTTCTTGGTGTTCTCTCACTTGGCTGGTGCATTCTTGCTTTCTTTCATTCTCTCTCGGATTGCTTGCTGGGGAAGCCAGCTGTCATCTCATTAGGCAGCCTTGTGGAGTGGCTCACATAAGCTATATTGGAAGTGGATATTTTGAGACCTCTCAACATCCATTGTGAGTTTGGAAGCAGATCTTTCCCCAGTTGATCCTTAAGATGACCGGAGCCCCAGCCTATGACTTGATTGAGACCTCAGTAGAGAACATGAGCCAGAGGCACTCTGTTAAGCAGTGTTCAGTTGCAGTTAGATAATGCAAACAATACATAAGGAGGTTCACCTGTGCATAGCAGATAGTAAGCATGACCAATCAAGAAGTATTAACACTATTCTTAAAACAAGAAAAGGTCAGATTCAATCTAGCATTACAAGATTATTCATCATGCATTGTAAAATTAATTTCACATGTGTGTCCAAAGAACTTAGGAATAAGACTTGTGGACAGTTCTTTGCTTATTTTTATAGACTGAAACACATAAGGCAAAATATCAGTCATTTGAGAATTTAAAGATAGTATGAGAAGACAAGAACTCAAGAGGTCATGTAATTCTTCTGCTTCAAAATAAGATTAAACTTAAATTTCTAAAGGTCAAAACAAAAGGAGAGATGGATAGTAATTGTCAGATAGTGTTCTTTAGATTGTCACAATAGGATTGCTAAAACCTTTAAAAGTTGAATTGATAAAAATACAACAAGACTTGTGTTTGTTACTTGAATAGTAACCCAAACAATTGCTGTTTGGGATTTCTATGTCTGTTTATTTTACAAAAAGCCCTTCTACAGATTGCAGTATTTTCACTAAACTAAATCTTGAAAAAAGTAATATAGAAAAAGGTTATTCATAATTTTGGAACATGTAACACATTTTTAAAAAAATTTTATATGGGACAACATATTAAAATCAGTTAGTCTGTTTTGCCAGACCCAGTACATCTTGTATTTGAGGTAAATTATTTATTTGCCATTAAACAGAAAGTAGGATGTGGAGCTTGTTTTTTAATATGTAAAGATAGAGAGCTCAGAGCTCTAAGATATATACTACTATACTATTTCATCCACCTTTACTTTTAGATTGATAGATAGATAAATTCTCCCATATCTATGGCTTTCTTTTTTTTTTTTTTGAGTTGGAGTCTCATTCTGTCGCCCAGACTGGAGTGCAGTGGCCGCTCCCAGCCACCGCAGCCTCGACCTGCTGGGCTCCGGCAATCCTTCCGCCTCAGCCTTCCAAGTAGCTGGAACTACAGGCGCGTACTACCACGCCCGGCTAATTTTTTGATTTATTGTAGAGATGTCTTGCTTGCCCAGGCGGGTCTCGAACCCGCAGGCTCAGGCAATCCACTCACCTCAGCCTCCCAAAGGCGCAGGATTACAGGCTGAGCCATCGAGCCCGGCTATGGCTTTCTTTTTTTAAGTTGCTTTGGAAATTTTTAGATTTGGGGGGGTATCAGAATTAGGTGTAAAACAGTTGTTACCAGGATTTTTTTCTTTTCATATTCATTAAACGTCACGTATGAAAATATATACTAGGAAGTCTCTTTAGTTTCTGCTATCAGGGAACCAAAAATAAATTTTTTGCTCACTACTTCAGTGCAGCATTCTCTGGCCAACTACTGCTGTTTAACTTGTAAAATCGAATAAGATTGTATTCCAAGACAGTGTGCCTGCGCATTACAGTCTGGAATACATATCTGTCTATTCTGCCCAGATGATTTAGTGAAGAGCAAAAATGAGTATTTTCTTTTCCCAATAGATTCTATGGTAGTTTGGGATAAAAAGGCAGAACTACTCAAATATGTAGAATTTACTTCAGATGACTCAAAAATAGAAAATTTACTTGCATCTTGAAACAAAACAAAACAAAAAATTGTTCTTCAGTATGGCCAATAGCGTTTAAGACTCTTTATACCCGCTTTTCATGCTCCAAAAGAGCATCTGTAACTCATCTTGTGTAAGCTGGAAAGTTACATAGCTTCTTTATATATTGCCATTGGTGAACTAATAGTCAGATGTGAAATATACTTTAAAGTCTTCTTGGGACATGAATGATAGCCTTGAATATTCTGATGTAGTGGTTAGGCCTAAATTTTCTGAAGTTCAAGACTGAGGCAAAGCCGGGCCGGTGGCTCAGCCTGTAATCCCGCGCCTTGGGAGGCTGAGGTGAGTGGATTGCCTGAGCCCGCGGGTTCAAGACCCGCCTGGACAACTTGGTGAGACCTCATCTCTACATTAAATCAAAAAATTAGCCGGGCGTGGTAGCGCGCCTGTAGTTCCGGCTACTTGGAAGGCTGAGGGGAAGGATCGCCGGAGCCCAGCAGGTCCAGACTACGGTGGCCGGGAGCGGCCACTGCACTCCAGTCTGGGTGACAGAGTGAGACTCCAACTCAAAAAAAAAAAAGAAAAATGAGATCATTTTTTAAGCATAAATTTAAATATGCAGGAGTGTAGGTTGGAAAAGTAACATTGGTAAAGGTAGACCTAATATGTTCACATCTCTCGGTATGTTTAGTAGGTAGAAGCCCAAAAGATAGTGAAAGCACCATTAGTACTAAGTATGTTATATATAAGTATGAGTGTGTATGTGTGTGTATTTCAAAAACAAAATCAGATTTCTTTGGATGTCAACAGTATTCTTAATGAATAATCCCATTAAAATAACCCAGATTTGTTTGTAATTGACTCTAAATGTTACTCTTTAGAGCATCCTTCATGCATTTTGGTCACTGGGAGATTGCAGAAGTTAAAAGATATTTTGTTTTGCTTTTGACATGACATAAACACTAGTGGAAAGTAAATCTAATACATTAATTTATTAGGAGGTCATCTCTTCTTTTTACCACCTAAGCTTGTTAAAATTAACAACTTTTAATAAGTAGTGTGTTTCTCTATGGCTTTTAGCAGTATGTCAGCAAACTGAAGAGATAACAAAGAGAGGGAAGAAAGATTTTTAAAGCCCAGGTGTCTATTTTAGAGACCTCAGAATTACCAGGTTTTTTCCAGGTGTCTATAAAAGCTGAATAGAAGAAGTTGAAGCAACAGAAAATGAGAGGGAAAACAAAGCAGTTAGAACTACACTATTATGAAGAGATTTTTAAACCCCATATCAAAAAATGTTTGCCACCGCTGCTCTGGACATAATATTTTTCATTATTGTGTCACAGAACACAAATCTTTGATTCACTTTGAAATGAAAGCCACAAATACAAAACTAAGTTCCATTCTTCAAGGGGCAAAAATAGTTGAATATGTTGCCAAAATTCTTCTTGCCTCAATAAAGGATAATAAGGTCATGCCTAATAAAACAGAAACTGTTGAAATTCAGGAATTTGCCAAGAACATCAGTTTGATGTGTTTGTTTCAGAGGGAGGAATTCAACATCCTTATAAGAAAAAGGTCATATATGTTCCCTCACCCAAACATGATCATATATACCATGCCCAGGAAGGACCCACAAATAGAAAGCTCAGCTTTGTGATGGTCCAATTTCTGTCCGTCTCTTCATAGAGTATCAGTGTTCTTTGTTACTTCTTCAAGTGCTCAACTTCTGTTGATTTAAAGTATTCTTACCTTCAGAGTGTTCTGGGGAGGCATGGTAAAGATGTGAAATGAGCCTTGGCAGTTGCTAACACCAAAACCTGAATGCCTATCATCCTGTAGTCAGTAATTCCAGGGTAACTCTTCTTTTTAAAAAAAATTATTTTTTTTTTTGCGTTGGAGTCTCACTCCATTGCTCAGGCTGGAGTGCAGTGGCTCACTCACGGCCACCCCAGCGTAGACCTGCTGGGTTCCAGCGATCCATCTGCCTCAGCCTTCCAAGTAGCCGGAACTACAGGAGCACACCACGCCCGGCTAATTTTGTTTTTTTTAATTGTAGAAATGAGGTCTCGCCAAGTTGCCCGGGTTGGTCTCGAACCTATGGGCTCAGGCAGTCCACTCACCTCAACCTCCCAAAGTGCTGGAATTACAGGCTGAGCCACCAAGCCCGGCCAGTCCCGGGTATCTTCTGACATAAGCAAGAGAAAAGAAATGCTTGGTGTGTTTAAATAAAAATCTATCAAATTGTTTTTGTCCTTATACATATCCATTCTTTTTTTTTTTGACTTGGAGTCTCACTCTGTCGCCTAGGCTGGAGTGCAGTGGCACACTCACAGCCACCCCAGCATCAGCCTGAGGAGCTCAGGCAATCCTTCCTCCTTAACCTTCCAAGTAGCAGTCCCCTCACCTCGGCCTCCCAAAATGCTGGGATTACAGGCGTAAGCCCATGCCTGGCCCATATCCATTCTTTAAAATTTCAGAATACTCATTCTAAATGCATAAATCAGGATTACTGTTACTTAGCAACAGTCATAGGTTGAATACTAGTTACACATTGTGGTTTTGTATTATCTGCCCTTAAAGGGAAAAAAGTTTCTTTTTTTATCTAGCATCCAAAAATTCTAAGATTTGTTTTTAATGGAACTCTTGATTACTCTGTAGAGTTTCTAGAACATTTTCAGTTGTTAAAGCTAGCACATATATGTACATAAGTTATGAGGCATAATAGTAAAACAAACACCCATGAAGCCACCTCCAAACTGAATCTTTATATCTCATTCTGCTTGAATTCATCTTCTGAATACATCTATCATCAGTTTTGATTGTATCATTTTCTTGCCTTAAAAAGAGATAGGGTTTGGTTTGGTTTTTTTTGTTTGTTTTTTTTTTTGGCCTATTTGTATATCTCAAAATAATATACTTCTGAGTTTTCCTTGTCTTTTGTGCTTATGAAAAAAATAATGAGACTGCCGTAGTCTGGTCTCTTCCTTTTTAAACTCAGTTTTGTTACAAGTGTTCACAAGTGTTTATGTTTTTCTGAAATATTTTATATTGGCAACATGTGATATGTTAAGATTTATTATAAAGCTGTATAATTAAGATAGCATTGCATTAGTGTAGAGATAGATGAATTGTCCAAGGAAACAGTATAGAGAGCCCAAAGACAGGTTCGTCATATATGGAAACTAGATTTATGATTAGAGGTAGCATTGCAGATTACATATATTTTGACTAAGCGATTTCTACAAGATACACTAGCATATATATACAGAGGTCTGTGTTGAAGGCTGTTCATTATAGCATTGATTATAATAGTCAAAGATTAGGAACAATCCAAATGTCAATAGAGTACTTATTAAAGTATCTTGCATATGTGAAATAACTACTTTTTGTTGTATGGCATGTCTCAATGAAAGAGTAGTTAATATATTATGGAATACAGTCAAGCAATTTTTAAAAATCAGATGGGGAAAACTTCTAGTAATAGAGGTGGATTGTGTAACCCCTCCTACAGTGAACAATTATAATATCTGGACCAAAATTTTGTAAAGCCCTTCTTTAAATGCTTGAAAACATCCAAAAGAAGACAGAAATAACCAGAGGATGGACTGGAACTGAATGTTGGTACATTCTTCTGTACTGTTTGAATGTAGACCAAGTACAGAATAATTTTAAAAGCTGCAAATACTTGGACTTCAATCTGTTTTACATATATTAAAATAGAGCTTTAAAAAATAGAACTTTATCTAATCTCTCATATATCTTTTAGATTAAGTTAAGTTTGCTCTCATTCTTAGCACTTAAAGTACGTTTTTTTATTTCCTAACACATTGCCTTGCTCAATTAGGGTTATATGTTTACTGACTCATTCAATCTCAGCAAATATTTATTGTCTAACATGTGCCAGACTCTCTTCTAGAGCTGAGGATACAGTAGTTAGCAAGACAGACAAGATTCCTGCTCTCTTGGGACTTTTCTAAGAACTCTCTTGTTTAAAGTCTTGTAAGCATAAGGTAGATATTTGCCTGAAAGTATCAGCCAACAGAGGAAGAAGGAAAAAAAAAAGACAGGGAAAAAGACAAGCAGAAATCTATTTCAGTACATATATTCAAATTTCTGAATATTAGAATTTAAGGGAGTCAGTATAGTTCAGTCTTTTTACATGAGTATTTTTCAAAATATAATGCATTGTTTTGATTAATTCTTAATCAAAACTCCAAAAGTGTATGTGATACTTCAGAATTTCAGTCATCCAGTTTTTTAGTCATTTGGAGTATCAGTAGATTGTGGAAATGTAATCTAATAGGAAATTGTTGTTTAGATTAGCCTTTTGTAATGGGGGGGACTTGAGAAGAATATCAACTTTTACACAAATAAGACAGGTATATATTATGAAGTGGAATTTTGTGGACTTTCTTTTTATTCCTCCATTGTTCTGTAACCTGTAGGCAATGTGTTTGCACTGTTTGGTTTATTTTTACACCAGAAGAGTCAAAAACTTTTCTTCTTATATTCAATAATCTTTATCACCCAGAATGTTCTTTATTATATATAACCCAAATGACTTTCCTTACAAACTCTTTTATTTACTATATTCATTTGCTATTGATACATTAAAACATCCTAATAGAAAATGTCTAGCTTAGCAGAAGGATGAAGACAAATTAGTTTCAACAGCATCAAATATTTCTTTAAGAATATACCTTTTCCAAAAACTTTCTAATTTCAGAAAATTGTTTACCTCCTTACCTATCATTTGTTCCACTAAATCCCATGCATGATGTAATTATGCTGTTTTTCATATATATACATTAAGAACTGGCATTTTTGTGCTATTTTATATTTTCTAAAATCAGTCTGATCAAATATATGACATTTCTCCAATAACTGAGTACCAACATCCATTATAAAGTTATAATGATTATCATCTCATCTTAGATGATAGGCCAGAAATAGTGGTGACCTTGTCACTCAGTTTAAAGTACTATTTGATTTTCTAAATCATCAAAACTTTCACTAGAAAGGTTTTTCTAGTGGGCTTCAGTGACATAATATTCTTCATCCTTCAACTAAGGGTAATTTGTTTTCTCTTTCTTTCTCCCTTAAAAAAAAAAAAATCAACAGCTTGATCAAGTCATCCGCCAAAGAAGCCTGTCCAGTTTGGAACTGTTCCTCTCCTGTGCTCAGAAACAGCTAAGTGCTTTAATAGCTACAGAACCCGTTGACATTGAATAAAGAGAACCCGACAAGCTAACCCACCTGGCATTGGATAAATCATGAGACCTTTAAAATACATGCTCTGAATTATAAAGATGCTTTTGTTTTCTTTCCAAACCTTGTAGATTTGATTTGCAATTCAAGGATAAGCCAAAACAATATTTAGGAGAACTAGCAAGTGATCTAATTTATTTTCTTTTGTTTTCACCTTTACATTTACTATTATTTTATTAGTAGTAGGTAGTAGCAACAGACTATGATATGACCCAAAAACTATTGAAAAGTGCCACATTATGGAATTAATTAAGTAAACTTTATAGCCTCCGGTGGCCTGTTATATTTGGCAAAAGTAGTAAATATCTTATTGCTTCATGATGACGCTTGATGAGATGTTAGAATGTAATCACACATTTACTTAATTTTGAGGATAGAAATAGCATGAATTTTAACATCACCTATTTACTAATGTAATTTGGATATAAAACACATGATAGAGAATTATCTGACATTACTAAACTTCTTTTCTGCATTTGGATGTATGTATTTTTATTGATCTACTGAAAACAAACAGTACAATTAAAAGCACTAACGATTATTATATTGATTCAACCTTGATCTGATTTACCACTGAAACTAAAGGGGTGTGTATGATATATGCTTATTGCCTATTTCTGCTCTTCAAACGCACTATGAATAAAGTCAGTTTTCTTATTAATTAAACCCTGAGCTTAATCTGTAGAAAGAGAATGTAACTCAGCCATTTATAGGAAATCAGGCTCAAATATAAGATATAGGAAATCTTTTCCCAGTATTTTAGAATGTATTTAATTTATAAGCAGTGTGCTATGTGCAAAATCATGAATTTTTTCATTCTAAAGTAAACTGTCATTAAAATATATGTATACCAATGTTTTGTCTTATTTTCTGAAATGCATTTACATGGGCTTTGTACTTTCTTGGGATTTCTCAGTGTAATAAAAAATGTTCCCAGAACTAACTTAGTTATTTTTTAAATTTCTTTTTTGGTTGTATCTTAAATTTTTGTAGAATTTTCCTTGCACAAACCTCTATATTCATGTCTGATGATGTTTCGTATATGCCACTCCTTAAATATTTACAATAATATTTACCAAGAATCTTTAAATATTAACTACTCAGTTTTCTCTTATAAATTTAAATAAAAATTAAGGCAAGCAAGCCATTGACTTGAAATGCAGCATAGTATATAAGGGAGGAGACCCTTTTATTCAACAAGCCAATAATATAATGTTATGGTCATTATTTGAAATCACTTGACTCTCTTTGTCATCAAATTAAATGATAGGATACTTGCTACAATTTACTCAGAAATGATTTAGTGTGATATAAAGCATACAAGGTCACTGAATCTAAAATCCGGAGAGACTAAGATCCAGAGACAGTGGAAATGTCAAAAGACTATCATAGTCTATGTTTTTCCTTCTTCCCCAAACACCACACAATGTTTTTTCTTTTTCCATTGGGATTTCAGCTTTGCTGTTGACATAAATTAATTGTCTGTAATTTGGAAAAAGTTGATACCTATCAGTCTATGAGTATTTTCAGAATACTCACCATGTATAATAATATTGCTACAATGATTTTGGATTGCTACAGTGCCTTTTCCACAGGGTGTTCTTAACGATAAATAAGTAGTATGATCTGGACATAGAATTCTGATGCTTAGAGTACAATGTTCTTTAAAACTGCATTAGCTAATCTGTTTCAATGATGTTCAAGTTACAGATTTCCACATTAAGAACCATATTCTATTTTTGCTTGGTTATCAAAAGGACATAGAACATCTCAGGTAGTATTCATTAACAGAATTAGATAATCACATATTGCTACAACAAAGGTGAGAGATTTTCCCTGAAATGTGACCCTCCAAGTCTTAAAGAAAAGTCATCAAACGTTTTGTATCTGAAACTCTCTTTGCCTGTGTATGATTTCCTTGATGCTTTTGCATAGCATTTTCTACCCTTATGTTTAGATGAATAAAGCATTGTTTTGAAGTGATAAACATAGGAGGCCAGTGAGGTTTTTTAAATGATTAAGCTGCTATCAAACTGTGACTCTGTTTTGGTAGCATGCTTAAATAGTAAAAAAGTTCTACTTTTCATTAATAGAAATGCTCTCTCTCCACTCCCCTCCCAAAAAAAGAATGTGCTTTGTGCCAAGTATTTTCACATGTTACCTCAGTAACCCTGTGAAGTCGCAATAACTGTGTGAAGGAGATGATATATTCACATGTATTAATGGAGAAGATTAGGTTTCTTCTTGGCCATGATGACAGGGTGGAGATGGGATTCAACCCCAGTGTTTTCAACATGTAGTTCTACTCTTTCCAGTAGGCTGTGAATACCTGATATTTTCTCCATGAGAAAATCTTGTAAGACTACCCCTGGTAGTCTTAGCACATTATTTCTTTTTTTTTTTTTTTTGAGTTGGAGTCTCACTCTGTCACCCAGACTGGAGTGCAGTGGCCGCTTCCGGCCACTGCAGCCTCAACCTGCTGGGCTCCGGCGATCCTTCTGCCTCAGCCTTCCAAGTAGCTGGAACTACAGGCATGCGCTACCACACCCGGCTAATTTTTGATTTATTATAGAGATGAGGTCTCGCCAAGTTGCCCAGGCAGATCTCAAACCCGCAGGCTCAGGCAATCCACTCACCTCAACCTCCCAAAGTGTGGGATTACAGGCTGAGCCACCGAGCCCGGCTTAGCACATTATTTCAATATTTTAGGAGCAAGTTAGCCTTCCTTATATGCACATTATTTCAACATTCTAGGAGCAAGTTAGCCTTCTTTATACACCTACTTTGTCTCTTAGCTCTTGTACATTCTAATGTGCAACTAGACAAGTAGCCTAACCAATTTGAGTCTCAGTTCTCTCATTTGTGAGGCAGAAAGAGTGATTTTTATGTGATATTAAATTAATCTCATAAAGTACCCCACATAGATCTTGCTGGTGTAGCCACCAGTTCACAATAATTCCCCATCTCTAAAAATTACCCACAAAGTGCAGATTGATCACCTAAAAACAAATAAATATACCATACCATTCTGCAGCCTGACCCCAACTGTTCCTCCTATAAAAAGTCATATGGTGAGTCACTTCAACTACTTTATCATGAGGAGACGCACATAAACCCCTATTTCTGAGGTCAGAGATCCCCAATCCCTGTTTTTCCGCAGTCTTGGATTCTGTGAGATATCCAAAAGTTCCTCCAATATGCTAGCACCACCCACTCTTTTCCCTTAAGCTAGCCAGAGCCAGTTTCTATTATGTGCAACCAAAAAAATATTAACCAAGGCAGTCCAGCACAGAGCCGAGCGTGTAATCCCTGGATACTCAGGATACTGGCACTTGTTAGTTCTTCATTTCCTCCACCATACCAATCCACATCCAAAATGGGAACACTCTTTGATTTATTTTAAGGAATGTTAAAAATACAACTGAACCAAAGCCTTTATTGTCTAACAAAGCCAAGTAAATCACAGATACTCAAAACTATGAACAAACAGTACCCTATTTAGAAGTTTTTCTGTCACTCAGAATCTAGAGTAGAGGTTTAAACTCAGCTTTGCTAAATGCTGACTCACGTTCTAATTCAAAGGAGGCTTACTCAGTGATCGCTTTGAAATCAAAACCAGAACCATGTCCCTATGATTGATGTTATTCTGCACTGAGTCAGTTATCTATAATTATAACTTCTTTTTAGTTTTTCTTTTTAATCTGACAAACTGGATGGAATCAGGAAATGCTAGCTATATCTTAAAGAACAATAAAAACAAAAGCATTATTCATTCATTAAAGACTGCATACATTCTGAATAAGAATAAAAACGTATACAAAAACCTGGAAAACATTTATAAAACCCTGAGAGAAAAAGGAGACTTGCATCAAAGCATGCACCCTCTAGTCTTCTGTTTACATACCAGTAAACAACTCTACTGTATCTCCAAAGGCTCCACTAACAAGAAGCAGATAGCTGAAGTGTTCTGACTTTGCAGGCTACGTACTTGTAGGCGTCGCCACCAGCTTCATAGTAAGTGGGTAGAATCAATATGAGAGCTCACAGCTGTGACTGCCAGACTTTTTAAGACAGGCACAACTAAAACTGTTGCCTGAATTTAATATAAAAATATACGTTTCAACACACCCAGTCCCCTATAATACAGGGGCTACTCGGTCATCTGCCATTGGCATATTGTAAATAAAAGGAAAGGGACTAGTAAAATGTTCTTTGATCTGGTTTTCTGTTTTTTTTTCTCCCCGAAACAACCATTCTCAACAAGTTGATCCCCCTTAAGTTGTCCCCTTCCCAGAGTTATTATATACTGATCTTTTCCTACAGTTACTTATATAATTAAATAATGTTTTGTGTTCATTGTTATTTATAATCAATAATTTGTGTTTTACTTGTTTATCTATGCCTCCTCCTGAAAAGAGAGCCCACATCTGTTTTGTTTATCATATCCTGAAGGCATTTCATACTGCCTCACCTGCAGTGAGGACTTAGTACTGTAAATAATTGAGTTAATAAACAATTGAATCAATAAAACAATCATTGCACCTACAATATAATTAATCAACTAACCCCCAGCTAATAGATTCTGACTACTGATTTAAAGGATTTACTGTGTTTCTGAAATCCTATAAGAAACTTAAATAACTCTCATAAAATAGTAGCCAGTTTTCTATAAATCAACAAAATTTCTGAAAACTCTTAAATGAACTCTACACTTCCAAATGCTACCAGAATGACTAAACTACATTGATAGAAATGTGCTACCCAAAGCTAGAAGATCCTCTAAGAATGTAAGTAGAGGAGAACATGTAGGAAATTATATGGGAAATCATTTCATATGGTACTGAAAGCTGCCTGGCTAGAAGAGTAAGAAACAGCTTTCCCTTGAGAGGGCCGTAGAATAGAAATGGCCCCACTGGTCCATCAGTTTTCAGTTACAGCAAGGCGGGAGCAAGAAAGTTTGGAGGAAAGACTGAATGCATAGGGTTTTGTGATCAATAGAAGATTCTGATGGCCCAGGAGAAGTTATGTGTGAGGAGAAGAGAGGTGTTTAGGACTGGGTCAGATCAGGGATTGCCCAGAGCAATGTATGTGAGAGTCCTGGTGAGAAGGGATGCCCAGATTATCTGATAGTCTTTTTACAGCCATCTCTAACTGCAAATTGTGATGCAAACTGGCTTTATTTTAAGAAGTACACAGAAATCAAGAAATAAACTCATTCAAAAGGTAGGAAAATTTGAGTCAGTCCTGGCAAACATTCAGTTCTCAGAAGTCTGGGAGCTGATTTAAAAAGAAAAAAATGAAGCCACAGGATGTACAAATTGCTGACTTAGACACAGCTCAGATACTGAAACAGATTATAGAAAATTCCTTGTGGCAAGATATGTATGTAATGAATTTTGAATTTTGCCCCTTTTATTCAGAAACTTCTCTGAAAATGTTAGTAGCCACTGGACACTGGACAGCACTACATTTTATGAATTGTATTTTCCTGTAATATTTTTTGGTATTTTGCCTGCTTTCCCTAACTGCCAAAATATAAATGTTTAATTCTAACCCTGTAAAAATGTTAAATACTTAGCGATTCAATTGGTAAATTTATAGTTACTGTCTCCGTGAGGTAGTCTTTAAAATTCTTTATATGTTATAATTTTATATGCAAACTAAGATTTTTTATGCCCTTGGCCTTTTAGATTAGCTAAAAATTAGCAACAATACATTTTATTTCTCTTATAACTTCCTCTTTTTTCTCATAAAGCAGGGAAAATCCTTTACACTTTGTCAGATTAAAACTGGCATATTGGTAGTAGTTACAGAAAATGAAGTCAACTAGGTAGAAATATCAAATCAAATATCAAATGAAGTCAACTAGGTAGAAATTTTTCTTTTGAAAACTCTGGTCTATATGGCTCTAAGCAATACAGACAATGATACCGAAGAGTAAGATGCATTCACTTGTATATGAATGAAATTCTTTCAAGTGCCACAGTGATTCTACTTAATATAAACCCTTTGTTATGCTGGTACTTCCCCACATGAAGAACACTTGTGTTCAGAGATAATGTGTTTTATGTCAATTCCTTAGAATTTTAGATGCATATTCTCAATTAAGCATATTAAGTAGTCCACAGAGAATCCTAAAAATTCTATAAAACCCATAATGCAGTGTTATATAGACCCAACCCTCAAATGTAACAGGGCTGGTTCCCTCATTATTTTTTTATTCCCTCTTTTTATATGATCTCAATTGATTCCGTGGCTTTACTCTCCATATGCTGAAGACCACCGAATTTGTATCTCCAGCTCAGTTCTTTTCTTAAGTCCAGAGTCCTAGACTCAGAGGCCTGTTTGATATTTCCACTTGGATGTGGCACTTAACATATCAAAAACAATCCTCTTCCTCTCCCCCCACCTTGCCTCTGCCACCCAGAGGTCTTTTCTCATTTATGTCTTTTTTTGATATTTCTCATCTCAATGATTGGAGTGTCATCCCTCCCTGTTTCTCCCCACAATCCCTCCCTTTTTTTAAAACTTCAAATTCAGTCCTGTCAGTTTTAGTTCAAAATGTATCCCTAATCCATCTAGCTTTTTCTATTCATTCTCACTACTACCTTGTTAATCAAGTCTTCGTGATCTCTTGCCTAGACTTTTGAAATAGCCTCCCTAAATGGGGACTTTCTTGCCCCCAGATAATTCTCTGCATGACAGCCAGTGATCTCCTAAAACCTAAATTTATTGATTCAACTAATGTCTCTGTGAAAATACATTCTTTCACTTCAGACTTTAGGAACATACACAATGTAGTAGGAGTAGATATGCAAGCCATTCATGGTGGTTGATGTCACCAGGGCAGGGATCCTAACAGGACCAAGTCTGCAGATGGCAAAAGGACAACTGAGTTGAAGAAAGGAAGAAAGTTGGTAAATGAATAGCTAAGACACCTGCAAACCTCCATTGGATGTGTATATGGATACTCTTGAGAATCCACTGGGGCTTTTTTTCCTTCCCCCTTCTATATATCTATCTATATATCAGTGTGCTCCTTTTTCCTCTACTAGTAGATACTTTCAAACTAGAGTGTGTCTCCTTGAAGGTTTCCTAGGGAACAGAATTCAGTGTTATATAAATATTCACAGTCTCTTTCAGGTTTGGCTAAGAGTTGTATTTGTGATGGTGAGAAAACCAGAAATGAAAAAGAGACCTCTTCCTACTTTCTTTTCCTCTCTAGCCCTTCACCTATTGGTGAATCCTTTCATGCAGAATTATATAGACTGCAAAAAAAAAAAGTATCTTCAGGCTGTTCTGAACATTTTATGACTGATTTGGAGCATAGAGCAAATAAGACCTAGGTACAGGGTAACAAAAGAATAGCCCTGACGAGACACGAAGAACCAACATTTTCTCAGTAGCTGACCATGAAACGTTTATTCTCTCTTTTTTCTCCTTGCCATGTGACAATACCAATTCTGTTGTCCTGGTGACACTGACCCAGAACTACCAGGTAGGAAGCATAAGTAAAATAGGGATGGGGATGTGGGGGAGGTGTCAAACAGGAGCAGCAGGAAAGAAAAGGGCCATTTCATTGCCTAAAACCAGTTCCAGCTCGTCCTTTTTTAAAGAGCTGTTCTAATTATTATACATTCAATTGACTAATAGAAATACTTGAGAGGTGGAATGCATCAGGTGATTCTTGGGCAATTCTGCTTCAACAAACTCATATCACTGTCAGGTGGCCATGCCTTACTTCTTTATGACAGGTGAATCTGATAAGCCCACAAGAACATGGACCACAAGATTGGAACCATTCCACTCCCATGGAATAATTTAAGCCAAAACAAGGGGTAGGAACTTTATTAGTACGAGATGGCCTTCAATCTTACATTTTGTGTTATAAGCATTTTTGCACACTTATAAAGATGCTCAATGAGAAAGAAAATTTATACTGTAATTGGATATCTTCACTGTCAACCATTTAGCAGTGTTGCCTGATAGAACTTTCTGAGATGATGGAAACTTTCTGTATATGCATTGTTCCATTTGGTAGCTCCTAGCTACATATTATTGAACAGTAGAAACTGGCTAGTGTGATAGAGGACACATTTTTATTTTATTTTACTTCAGGGAAGGCAGAAAGCTGTGAACCCAGTGTTGTTGATAGATTAATTTTATCATGCATAAAAAAGAAAAGAGACCTCACTGACAAACTTTTCTAAACTCTTGGGGCTATGAACACTTCTAGTTTAGTGCTAGCATGAAAGAATTTCTCTGATATTTGGCCAAAATTATTTTTAAAAAATAGAATCTCATCTCTTTAAATTTGAGGAAATACTATGGATTCAGCCTTGGTTCGCTTTTGTGAGTGTTCTGAGAATCAATATGACCTTTGTAAAAAAAATATTAAGCAGAAAATGAATGGTGGCATATTAAGGATTCAGACTTCCAAAATGGAATTTGACTGAATAAAAAATAATGTCTAGTTAATTATGAGTTGTCAAAAATATTTAACTGATACCCCCTTCCAGTCATTGAATTTGTTGAGAAGTAGCTTATTATTTAAAATATATAGATATATATATAGAGAGAGATTTTTTAACAGTTCTGTGAGGTAGATATCTGCTGTTAAAGAGAGGAAACTAAAGCTTAGGTTAAGAAACTCACCAGTGGCCTGGCTTGGTGGCTCAGCCTGTAATCCCAACACTTTGGGAGGCCAAGGTGAGTCAATTGCCGGAGCCCGCGGGTTCGAGACCAGTCCAGGTAACTTGGTGAGACCTCATCTCTACAATAAATCAAAAATTAGCCGGGCACGGTAGCACGCACCTGTAGTTCCAGTTACATGAAAGGCTGAAGCGGAAGGATCGCTGGAGCCCAGCAGCTCGATGCTGGGGTGGTCATGAGTGTGCCATTGCGCTCCAGACTGGGCGACAGAGTGAGAGTCCAACTCAAAGAAAGAAAGAGAGGGGGTGTGGGGAGAGAGAGAGGAGAGGGAAGAGGGGAGAGGGGAGAGGAGAGAGAGAAACTCACAGGTGTTGCCATTTGCCGGTTTCATTCACCATTTTTCTGTAACGTAGCCACCCATCCTGTTTGGATTCACTTTTGTAATATTTCTCTCACTAAAGGATGCTGAGGACCTTTCTCAGCACAAGCTCCAGACACAGCTTCTTGGCAACCAGATAGTGCTGAGTGGTATATCACCAACGTCTTCACTGAGCCCTGTGGCTTGTAGAGTGTCAAGGCTTACGCTGACAGGGCAAAGATGTGGGAAAATCATTTTCCTTCTAATCCAAATTCATTTAATTGCTATTGTTTACCTGGTGGGTAAAGGCTTATGTTCCACTGCTTAAGCAAGTTAGTACTACTTCAATAAAGGGATTTAAATTGGAATTACATTAGCTAAGTGAAAAGAAGGCCTGACTGGAATATAAAGTCAGAAATCAACTAGTATGATATTAGCTAACATAATGTAACAACAAAGATTATTCCAGAGGACTAATCTTCTCCCAAGCTGTAATCTATTCTTAAAGAAAATCACCAGCTCAAATCAATATCTTGATGGCATGATGAGCATTATAACCTTACAGGCTAAATAAGGCAATCTCATTCTGTTAGAGCTCATTCAGTCATGGAACACAACACAGAACCAGAAACCATTCGCTTCTTTCCTCAAATTTCACCACTTTGTTGAAGTAGATACAGCCCATCGGTGATACCAACATCAGAATTCATACCACTTATTAAATAATTTGGAAATATATGAATATTGTTCCAATGGCAAAACTTAGAGATTCGTGTTCTTCTCTTTAATAATTTATGTAGAATGGAGCCAAGCTGCCTGGGTTCAAGGCTCAAGTTTATCATTTACTAGCTTAATGTTTAACTTCCCCAATGTCAGTTTCCTAAATTTTAGAAAGAAGACAATAGAATTTACTTCACAAAGTTGATTGAATGTTAATTTGTGTAAAAAAAATTAAAATAACCTCTGGCCCATAGGAGTTCACGGTCTGTATTAATAAAGAAACAAAAGTTGCTGTTTATATCATCCTTATTTTTAAATTTGTCATCATTTTTGTTAGTATTGATAGAATGTCATTTTTTGGCTGTTAAAAAATGCTTTTGTATTGATTCATTTGTTCTAATTGATAGTTTTCTGTTAAATCATGTCTTAACTTGTTAAAAGGGCATTTATAGTCTGTCATCTTTCAGCCAGATGTCCCATTAGCTTCTAAGTAAGAAGCTTAGAATTCTGTAAAACATTTTCAGAGAGGATGCACAATAATCATGCTTTAAAATGATCTTTTAAAAATGTTTTAAATGATCTTTTAAAAATTTTTTGGTGGCAGCAAACATTTTGAGAATTCTAAGATGCTCTTTCCTTCCACAGTTATCTAAAATTTGTTAAACTGTGAGCGTCTGGCTGCCTCGCAGCCTTCGTGTTCCACTGTTGTGAGTCTCTCAAGGCAGCTGATCACATGTTTACCTTCAACAGACTAAGTCCCTTCACTTCTTCTTCCTCCTCCTCCTCTTCCTTCTCCTCCTTCCCCAGGCTGCTGAATTCCTGTCTGCTGTGGAGAGTGGTGACAATTACTAATCTGAAGTAGACCACAGTCATATGAAGTCAGATTGAGAACTTGGCCTTGTATCAAACCTGAAGCAGAAAGGAAGGGTGGAAACTGCTGTCTTGTAAATAGTGAGCCACCCAGGGCGTAAGCTCTGAAAACATGTAAATAGTGCTATGTCCCATATGCTGTATTTCTCAATTTTGTCATGCTACCTTTGCCAGCTGGTTTAACTGAGTGTGATTTGCAATGTTATTTTATTGAACATTTTTTGACAATTTGAGTACAGTTCTGAATGTTATATTAAATCCTCTTCTGGCTCGGCAGATTGCAAAATTGCACGTTCTGTCTACACATCAAATCCTAGGTCTGGAGAGGAATGTAGACTTTACCTAGTCCAGCACATCCAGAAAGAACTGTGTGTGAGCTTTCCCCTAGCAGATGGTGTTTCGAGCTATCCTAAATGACATCCAAACATGAGGATTGATTATATGATTAAAGACTATTTTACACAAAGTTAAAATTAAGCCTGACTTCTATTTCTTATAAATTCATTCAATTTTTTCTTTTTCTTCAAGGATTTCTAGCCAATTCCAATGGTGGACCGGTAGGTTTAATCATACTTCTGTGACTGAAGAAGCAACTAAATATGGTGAATGATGTTAACAATGTAGTTCTAAATTATTTGTGCTAGGTTTTGGGATTGGTCAATTTTTGATCCATCTGGGATCAGGTGTTGAAAAGTTCCAGAGAAAGGCTATTCCAAAGAACTCTCAAAGAATGCCCACAGACACATGAAAAAGTGCTCAACCTCACTAATCATCAGAGAAATGCAAATCAAAACCACATTGAGATACCACCTAACCCCAGTAAGAATGGCCATCAGTAATAAAACAAACAACAACAGATGCTGGCGAGGATGTGGAGAAAAAGGAATGCTTCTGCACTGCTGGTGGGAATGCAAACTAGTGCAGCCTCTTTGGAAAACAGTGTGGTGATTTCTGAAAGAACAAGAAATTGACCTTTCATATGACACAGCAATCCCCCTACTAGGAATATACCTGGAGGAACTCAAATCATTCTACAAAAAAGATACCTGCATGTGCATGTTTATTGCAGCACTATTCACAATACCAAAAATATGGTACCAACCGTGCTGCCCATCGAAACTGGACTGGATTTTTTAAAATGTGGTACACATATACAATGGAATATTATGCAGCCATAAAGAAGGACAAACATATGAACTTCACAGCAACTTGGATGGACTATCATACTCAGTGATCTATCACAGAAACAAAGGACAGAGTACCATATGTTCTCACTAATAAGTAGACCTTAAACAATTATCATACTACTATAAGAAAGGGATTGGCAGTAGTGGGAAACTGCCAGGAGGGGTAGCACACTTCATCAACAAGGGTACCTACATAATGAACATTTGTATACCTAATCCTGAATTGTACCCCACATCTTCAAAATTAAAAATTTTTTATAAAAAGAAAATAAAAAAAAGAAGAATGAACTCAATTCTGGTAGCCCTTTATGGATATTTTAGGATGATCAGAAACCACACTGGCATGATACAAGTTTTCACCTAATGAGTTTAAATTATAATTGCATTACATTAAAATATTTATTTATTTATTTATTTATTTATTTATTTATTTATTTTGAGTTGTTGTCCAGGCCGGAGGGCAGTGGTATACTCAAGGCCACTGCATTCATGACTTGCTGGACTCAGGGGATACTTCTACCTCAGCCTTTCAAGTAACTGGGACCACAGGCGTGTGCCACTACCCTGTCTAGTATTTTTTATTTCTTGCAGAGGTGAAATCTAGCCAAGTTTACCAGATTGATCTCAAACCCCTGGGCTCAGGCAATCCTCTCTCCTCCACTTTCCAAAGTGCTGGGATTACAGGCATGAGCCACCCACCTGGCCCTACATTAAAACATTTTTCTAAGAATTCTGAGGAAAAAAAGTGTGTACGATCAAGGGAAAGAAAAATTACTTAATTGCTTTTAATCAAACTTTCGGTGATAGAATACTATATATTTAATGACAGAATGAAGATGTGCCTCTGAACAGTATATTTTAATCTGCTTTCCTCTGGACCTGCTATCATCACAGTTTCTCTGATTATTTGGAATTCTTTATTCAGAAAAGATAGATTGCTTTAAAATATTAGATACATGGCATTGGAAAGTTATTTTAAAATAAATTTCCATTGATTTTAAAGTAAACTTTAGTTAGGTTTAAAAAACTTATTCAAACTGCAGAATTTGCCTTCATTATTAGCATCTAAAATATGTTCATTATATGTATGTTTGAGTAGTGTCTTCATCAGCATATTTATTTTTATGATTTATCCCTCTTACTACCAAAAGCTTATTATACTGTTAGTACTTTCTGTGGATACCATTTAAATTAGTGCAGAAGAGATTTTTGACTTTATTTTCTCCAGGTCTTGTCTGCTTCTGGGAAAAGGATGGATTGATTCTGTTTCCCTACTCCATGGCAGGCAAGTGGAGCAGTGCTAGCTATTACCCCTGCTGGGTTGGCGGGGGAGTGATGTGTATCATGTCCAAGCCAAACCATTTAATTACTGTTGCCAGACCCTGCAGCCCAGAGTTTTCTTCTTCTGGGTGAGAGTGGATGAGGCTTTATATTGGGATTGGAGAGACACAAGATCAAAACAGCATCACTGATTTGCCACGTGCAGCTTATCTCCACAGTTATCTTGAAGGGTCTCCCATATTTGCAAATGGTTTTGATTTAATGAAAACCAAACCCTTCTCTGTGTTAAGTCACGGAGCTGTGTTTTCTATTGTTATAGCATGAACTGACCTATCTTATTAACTAGACAAGATAAAGCAAACCTCAGGAGGAAATCTGGCCTCTCTATATTACCACTTCCTATACAGTTCCAATGAGACCTCCTAAATGTTGTTGTTCCAAAGATCACATCAGGAGGGCATTGGTGGCTCAATGGTAGAATTCTCGCTTTCCAAAGATCACATCAACTTCAGCAACAATGAATATTCGTTCGGTGTCTAACGTTTGTATGCACCACTCAAGATACTTGAATGATAAGGACACAACACTTTACATTCAGGGTGCTATGAAAGTATATTTCCCAGGGTTGTGTGAGCCATTCTCTGTTGGGAAATTTCAAAGAAAACTTTTTTTCTCTTACCAAAACATTCTTAATTTGAAAAGTATATGTGCACATGTACACACACATTGAGTTTAATATGTTGTTGAATACTGACTGGCTTTGGGAAATAGTTTAAAAATAAGTTAGGAGGCTTATGCTAAAGAAAAAAGGACAATGAGGCAGGTGTTTGGGGGGAAGTTAGGCAGGAAATTGTCTATCACTGAGGGAAGGAACATGGAGGGAACAGTATTTGAAAACAAAAAAAAAATAACCTTTGGACACATTCTTCTAACCCAAGGTTAAGTAATAGTATCCTGTTTTGCAGTTTAAAATTTGAGTCACAGAGAAGTTCCATGAATTGCCAAAGGTCAATCGGTTAGTCAATGGAAGAACCAACCAGATGCTATTGACTCCAAATCCACTGCTTTTTCCACCCAATTATATTGCATTTTCCTTTGTTTTAAGCCTTCCAACTAGTTTTCAATCCATCTGAGGATTTCATATCTGCCCAAGTCAATTTGAATTAATGTAGCAGGGCTTTGAGTAACCACATTAGCGTTTTGGTGCCTTTCTCAGTATGTTGTTTTCCTTCAGAATAATTACAAACTGCTGTGTTTTAATTACAATGACTTTTAGGATGCTCCAGATTTCTTCCAATCAGTTGGTTTTTGTATTTTCGTCCTCTACCTTTTCAGCACAAGAACTGAAAACTCATACCCCATGGGAGAGATTCTTAGGAAGAAACACTAATGACGTAGACTTTCTGAATGGCATGATGGAGAATCACAGAAATAGGCTCTACTGAATACTAGATATAAATGCTTACAGGTAGCCCTTCTTGGTTGAGAGGTTTATAAAGCAACATTCCTTTCCAAGCCATTTGGAGGCAATTTACAGACAAAAAACAATGTGGTCTCCATAAAAGTCATAATTCTGATTTCCATGTGTCATCTGCATGTTGCACAACTCTGTAAATTATTCATAGAGGCAGAAATTAGGAAAAGGAAGCAGCTCTGCAATATGCTTTGATTAAAGAATCACTGAGCATCCATTACCTGGCTGATGGTTAGTATCAATGTTTGTTTATAAAAAGAATGCAGGTGTAATGAAATGGTTCCTTCTATGATGTGCAAGGAAAATTAAGAATTGTATTACTAAGGCAGTTATGGCTTTTCTATAAATAAGCCAAGGGCTTGATTTCTCTTTTCATAAAGAGTCATCTCCCTATGGCATAGTTAGGAAAGAAGAGACAATGTCATCCATATTTGTTTCTAAGTCATCACTGATGGCTACTCATCTGAGATACATAGTTCCCGCCTCTCTTCCTTGGTGTGGCACTTCTTCAAAGGCTTCTGCAGAACAGGAGGTGGTCAGGGAGGTAGTGATTGAACATGGGGTGGGCCCCACTCTCACTGATAGTTCTGCCATTGCCCTCTTTATTGCTATTTCACAGAACTACAAATGTGTAGCTGGCTAAGCACTAGTAGACATAAAACAGAAATATGATATATTGTTGAAAAACATTTGATCAATTGCTTAATATTTGCATAGTTAAAAATAATCCCCAAAGTTAAGGCTTTACAAGCAGTGTCCTGTAGCCACCCCAACCTAACCCTGTTTCTTGTCCCCAGTTCTGCTTTTCTCTCCAAATTATAATGCCCTTCTTTATTCCTTCATTCTTTGAAATCAATACCTTCTTTTTGATAAATTTCACTCTACTTACAAAGGTTATCACCCCAAGACACATCCTCTCCCAGCATTACATTTTCTAAAGTCTAAACTGTTCTCGAGACCATTAAGAAGTATTAAGCTATAAACCTTAGCCTGCTCTCTTATAAACGAAGCTGCTCCCTTAGTGTCTCAAAAGTCCTGGACATAGCTTTGATTTTATTCCCTGAATGGCCTAATTAAGCTTGTAGACAGATGGCGTCCTTTTTGCCAGTCTCTGCAGGATGGACAGGTTTCATATCTAAGATGTTCCTCCAGTTTCTGAAGAGGTGGGGGTGAATTGTAGGTAGGTCATACTTATGCATCCATAGGTGAATAAATGATTTAATCCAGTTAACAGAGTGCAAAGTGTTAGAACATTAATCTTTCATAACATGAGCATTTCGTGACGTTGTAAAATCACTCTTATTTATTTCAAGAAGAATCGGTAACACCAGAAGATTGTGTTGAGATTTGGGCAAGTTTTTTAAAAGAGATTTGAAATTCAAAATCTGATAAAAATATTTTTTGAAATAACTTGGATGTTACCATCATTTTAAAATAATTGTTAAGGGGAGGAGGAACAATTCTTCCTGCTTCTCATGTAGACTTCCATTTGGAGGGAACTTACAAGTGTAACTCCTGACTTCGTTCTGCCCCTTTACTCACCCACTCCGCTTTAAAGCTGCTAGACTGGTTTTTAGATTGTCAGTTTGAGATTAATATGATTAAGATGAATAACACCATCTCTCTTCCCTTGGGAGTGAGCTGTCTACTTGATAGTCCTGTCTCCAATGCTCCCCAGGGTGGGCTTCTCCCCACCTGTGGGAGGTGGCTCTCACCCAGTACCACCTAACATCATTGGGTTCAGCACTAGGAGAGACCCAGTTACCTCTCATCCTGAGCTGAGTCTTCCAGCTTAATCATTAACAACTCTGCCTGTTTCTCTGCTAGTGCTGTGTCTTGTTTTTCAAAGTGTTCATAACTCTAGCAGAAGTGATATACTATTTGTTAGGCCCCTGGCCCTCACAGACTCCAACAACCAGGAACTCTTATTGGACATCTAGTAAATATACAAGACACTAGGCTACACAAGGGGAATAAAAATAATATAGGCAGTACTGATTGTTTTGCCAGGTTAATAATTTATATTAGATAGAAGAAGAAAGAGTGGGTGAATCTTCTATGTGTAATCACACACATATAAGGAGAGCCACAGTAAGAGAGGATCCATAGGCCCCAATGAGTGATGCAGACAGAAGAGCTAAGGAACAATTAGAGGAGAAAGATATTGGCTAGAAAGCCTGCTAGGGGGTCAGGTTTCAGCTGAGCTTTAAGGAAAGGGCGGGTACATACATTCCAAAAAGTGTAATGTTCTATTAATGGAAAAGTAAGCACATCAAGTTGGTTCTATTGCAAATATGTATTTATAATTACATCCTGTAAGTAACTGAAAACTCTATCATTACACTAAAAAATGTCAAACCTGCTGGAGCCGCCACATCCACGACAGTAGCTGCAGCATCAGCACGTTTCGTCTCACTCCTTGCACAGACGGTGTCACCGGTTCTGATGTTCGTGATGGAATCAGGAGCAATATTGGCACCAAATAAACATATTTAAGGAAGAAAATAAAGTCTGAAAGCTGATGCAAAAACTCAGGCCTCTCCCGTGTCACCCCAATGAACAAGCTAAGCGAGGCTAGAATTGACTCTGAGAAGGGGAAGCCCATAGGAAGACTTGGCTGCATCTGCAACAGAACAGAGCGTGGCATTGGGCTCTGACTTGGCATAAGGCAAGAACATCGACTGTGTGTAACACAGGTGTGGGCCCAAGCACACACTCCATTCAGGCAGCCTCGCAAGGAGAGCCCTCCTCTCCTGTCCTGAGAGAGGGAGGCTCTTGGATAAGCAGAGAGAATGAGGCAAGACCCCCCTCCCAGCAGGAGAAGGGAGGGAGAACAAAAGTCTCAGGCTGGAAAGCATGGCAGGTGCCGAGAGAAGGCATGGAGGGAGTGTAGAAGTGTTGGTGTCTAAAACCATGGTTAGCCTTGAACTTTTAATGCCATTAGGTCATGCCAATTAGTAATGGCAGCTTAACCTCACTTTCTGTCCTTATGGCATTGTAAGAATACTCCCTTTCAGCAGCTTCCGTGATGTTACTGATCTGCTTTTGCTTCATTTTCCTAGGGGTAAAGTGAGCCACGCACTCTGGCTCTGGCCTCCTTGTGACCGGGAACTCACACTGCTGTTGGCCAAGAGCTGCCTGTGGCCGTGCATCAGAGACAAAGTAATTCAAATACCATCCTTACATTTGGGAGACAGGGTCACAGTTCGCAGGCTGCAGAGTGCTTTCAGATCCCTTCTTATTTAATCCTCAGATGGCACCTGGTGCTACTCAGGCATATTAGCAAATCCCAGTGCTGGTGGACCACATCTGACACTCTCCCTCATCACCTTCCTTCTTCTTACTCTTCTCAGAGAACTCGGGACATGGAGTCAAGACACCTGGCTTCTAAGCCCAGGTCTTCCAACCAACTGATGATAAGTTCATGGGCAAAATTACACATCCCTTCTCTGGGTATAATTATGTGTTCAGTGATTTCTAAAGCTTCTTCCAGCTCTAAGATACAATTATTCTGTGACAACCTGGAAAAGTGGACAATGAGGTTATTGATACTCTCCTTAAAAAATGGAGAACCTGTTATTCAGAGAATTTAGTAACTCCTATTTGGAGGTTATACAGAGGGTAAACTGTGGCATCTCTGGATGTTTCATCTAATGTTTTTTCCACGATACCACGCATATGTGTATAAACACAGCCCAGATTAACCTTGACCTGCTTAGCTCTGGCTCAGATAACCAGACACAGATGAAAGAATCCACGCTTTCAGCTAAACTACACTAACTACTTGGACAGTATGTGCCTAAATAAGATTTTACAAATTGACAGGCTGCAGACAGGATTTGTCCTGAAGCCCTGTTTTATTTGGCCCCTGGAGTGTTTTATTTAAAAAATTGACGTTACTATATTTTAAATTGGGGATATTTGACATACAAATCCAAATTTTCAAATTCTCTTCAAAAGCCAGGAAGATCTGGCTGACAATAATTGGCTAAAATGGGCTCATTATACTGCCCTTTCAGTTAGTGTTTAGTGTTTTCAACCTCTGTGCTATTGGAATTTGGGGTTAAATGATTCTTTGTTGTGGGGAGGCTGTCCTGTGTATTTTAAGATGGCTAGTAGCATCCCTGGCCTATCCTCACCAGATGCCTGTTGCACATCTGTTGTGACAACCAGTTGTGACATTGCCAGATGTCCCCTGGGGAGACAAAATTCCCTCAGAATCATTGCTGTAGGCTTTTGAATAGTAATCCCTGGCACACATAGATCTGGAAAAGGTAGACCAGCCTCCTCCATTTATAGCTGATGCCCAACCAGAGAGGTTAGGTAACTTGCCCACAGCAATTCAACTGGAACACCTAGTGATAGACTAGGACTGCAGCTCATGTCCTCTGAAGCCTATGCAGTCACTTTTCACCTCAGCCTGCTGCCACCAAAGCCCCTACTGGCCAACTGTGTGAGATGATGGATATATTCATTTGCTGATTTCCCACCCTGTTTAATTGCTGGTAGATCTGGAAGGTCTGATCTCTGATCCCCCTTCTTCATGAGTGTGTCCTGAGTCACATAGCAGCCCTCCTCTCAAAGGGAACATATCCTGGCTATAGGCGGCCCATACTGTTTCACTCAGATAGGAAGGGGCGTTTCGTAAACATTTACCTTGTCCTCTGTTCCAGGCATTTAATGCAGGATTTTCCTCATCCCCCGCTGATTTAGATCACCTGTCTCTTCTGCATTCTTGAATCCACAGTTCCTCCAAAGCCACTTACAAAATATGTAGTCAGAAACAAACGCTTTTTGAAGTCATTTATCACTCTGCAATTTCCTCAGGAATATGGTCATGATACAACAGTTGGATGATATTATGCATATATTTAGAATTTGTTTCATCATCTCTGGTCTCATCATTTTTGATTTTAAAAAATCTTAGGACTATATCAATGATTTCTCACGAGGGATATTTTCTTTTCACAACAACAGATGCCTCTGGTGTCAGGAAGTCCCTCGTGGGTCCACTAGATCAGAAGCCCCTAGTGCTTAGGTTCTAGTTGTTACTTCACTGTCTAACTATAAGGCTTACACAGGTCCAGAGCTTTCTTAACTATTAAACGCTATGCTTGGGTGATCTCTCAGATCCTGTGAGGCCCTCACACTGTATTAGTCATATTCCTGTCTCATCTGTTAGTCAAATGTCCATGTGAGCTCTCACCCATTACCGAGTCCTGTTCGAATTGGTTTGACTATTACATTTTTGACAGAGAACACTTATTACAAAATGTTATTCCTTTACCCATTTACAGGGAGACTAACCATAGGTTAATTAGAAATTTTTCTAGTTGTCAGTGGAATATCTTAGTTAGAAAGTAACTTTACTTTGGTAAAGTAATTTGAAACTCTGTGGGTTCAGCTGTCCCCTCTTATCCGTGGGGAATACATTCCAAGACTCCCAGTGGGTGCCTGAAACCAGAGATAGTAGAAAACCCAGTCAGAACTCATTTCTGTTCCTGTCTTCTGCCCACACATTTAATGCCTTTTCCATCCTAACTAAGCACTTATCACGCACTGTGGCCATAACCTTTGCATCCTGAAGTGCAACAGCAAAACTAGCACGAATCTCATTTTCCATCTTCACAATTTGACAGAAGATTTGTTCTGACCATAGATCTCAGCAACCTCAGCATATGATTTTTTTCTTTCTTTATTAAATTGAGAACTTTTACCTTTTCACTTAAAAAAGACACTTGACGGCTTCTCTTTGCCATATCCAAATTGCCAGCATTAATTCTTTTGTGCTTGAGGCCATTATCAAGTCAGATAAGGGTTCCCAAGGAACCGTGGGATACCATGGCAGCAAAACTGGTCACTGCAGCGTCTACTAAGTGACTCATGGGTGGGGAATATAGCTGGCATAGGTACGCCGGACAGAAGGAGGATTCATGTCCTGGGAGGGATGGAGTGAGATGGTGCTCAATTTAAAACTTACGAACTGCTTATTTATAAAAATTTCCATTTAACAGTTTTGGACTATGGTTGACCCCTGGTAACTGAAACCAGTGGGTGAGGAGGACTACCATACATCCTTCTTGGATGTCCTACTGAGTGTCAGAATCATCTGAGAATAAAACAATGCAGGAATCACCCTCCTCCTACCTCCTACTTCCCTCATTCCTCCTCCAGTCTGGTAGGACTTTTCATACACTGTCATCTGGAGTTTATGGAGCACTGTTGTGTGACCACTCACTACCGCAAAGTCCTACAGTTATAGATGTCCTTGTTTTCTTGGCTGCTATTCTGGATACATTTCTCTCTGGCATAGAGCCCTCTCATCTCAGCTTCTGATTGTCTCTTCGCTTTCTTTTCTTTGGACTTGGTACAGGGATCACAACACGAAAGACAGGTGGGTATAAAGGATAACAGGGCAGCAGCACATGCAAATGTGGCGTGTCCCCTTCTCTCATGTGAGGATTTGGATGGGCTTGATCAGAGGTTCATGTGGACAAGTGGGGAAGGGACAAGTGGGATGGAAGATCAGATGCATGAGTTAGAGAAATGAATAGAGTGTTAGTAGAGATGAGATTTGGACTCACCCAAGACATGCCAGACTCTCAACAAAGAACTGTGAAACTGTCTACCATAGAGTCCCTGATGAGGATTAGCTGAGGTGCTGGACTACGCAGGGCCCAAGGATAAGCCCTCTTCAGCACTCAGATTTGAGCCAGGCCGGGAGCACAACACAGTGAAACACACTTTATCTCCAAACCTTGATCGTTCTCAATCTGCCCCTCATTGTGAGTCCCTGTGTGGAAGTACCTTTTCTTTTTGTCTCTTTATCAAGAATGAAATCAAGTTGACTGATTTTAGTCTTTGCTTGTTGGAAAAATCATGGTAACTACTACCAGCTGGACATTGACTTTGTGCCAGACATTCTGCCTATATTACTTTAGCAGAAGATCACGTGGAACTTTAAAAGTAGTTGCTAAGCTGTCCTTGAGTAAGCATTCTCCCTCTCTTTGTTGGTAAGATAAGTGCTGAGTTTTAGCTGGGCCCATGGCATCCCAGCTAAAGACTACATCTTCCAGCTTGTCTTGCTGATTGATGTGGCCACGTGACTAAGAGCTAGCTAGTGGGATGTGAACAGTAAATGTGTGAACAGCTTGTGGCTTGCACCCTTAAACAGGGAAAGGATTGGGCTCTCTTCTCTCCTCCTTTCCCACTGGCTGGAATGTGGACATGAAGGCAAGAGTTGAGAATAGACAGTTTGGCCACGAGATGAAAGCTGAGTGTTGAGGATGCAAAACAGGAGAGAAGAAGCCTGGTCCCAAAACTGCGGAACTGCCTGCAGCTTTGGACTGATTATGTTCAGACTGTATCATGAGAGAGAAATAAACTCCTGCTTCTTTTAAGCCACAATTATCTTGACTTTTGTTACACTAGCCAGACCTGTTTCCTAACTGTTACTGGTATTCATTTTTGCATCCTTTGTGCAAATTAGCATCTGAATCTCAAAAAATACAAATAACATGTTTGGAGTTGCTTCTGGAGTGGTCCCCTCAGGGAGCCATTTTTGTGATGCTTTCTTTTTAGAATTCTGCTCCAATATGGAAATACCAGTGAAATCATACAGCCCTTTCCCCGCACCAAAGGAATGCCCAGTTGTGAACAAAGTGTACCTGGTTGGGTTTTCTTACACGTGAGCACAGGTCGGGGTGGGTAGAGGTATGTTCTCTGTTAATCTCCAAGCTGGAATTCCAGCCACATCAGAGGCTGAGTTTGTTCTGAGATTAAGATAATCTATATGGTAGGTCAATAAATCACAAAAATTATTACTTTTACATAGGATCAATATTGTTGGTATTAAAAAGCTTATGCTTGGAATTTTATATATTTAAAATCAAAATAAAGAGTATGTTCCATGGGATTTTGTTTGTTAAAAGTTTTGAATATTGCATGTCAGTGAGAGTTGGACTATGAGAGCTGTCATGACATCTCTGATTTATTTTATTTTCAGGGGTACTGAGTGGCTACTTGTGAGATGCCAAAAAAGAGACATGGCAACCAACATTTCCTTCAGGCCTCCCTGTTGAGCTCTCCTACATCTTCACAAAAAGCAAGAGGGCCATCACTTCCTGGTGATCTCAGCACTTCTAAAGTCATTTGGAAATTTCTGGACTTGGTTTAAGAACTCTCACTTACATCTGTGAGCCACTTAATGCCAATCATCTCTGAAGCTGTTTCCAAGTTAGTCAGGATCCTATGGACACATAGAAGAGGCAGAAAGAGAAATTTCTTTCCCTTCATGTTTTGTTACCCATAGAGCACAACAAAGCGAAGGTATCATGCTGTAGGTAGGACTGAAAGAGCCCCTGTATTGCTATGTGTTCAGAAGTTTCGATACTTACCTTTGTCTTTTTCACAATCTTTTTCTTACACATTTCCCTACTCTTTTCAGTTACCTATCAATTGTCAAATGCCCTTTATCTAGAGCATCTGGACTCTCCTTTGCTAGACCTTTTTTTTTCAGTTTATATTCTTTATCTGTGTTTACTAAACTCCAGGTGTATAATCCACATTATGCAACTTCTTTCATCAAAGTTAAGTGAAATATAGACATTACATTTTTTTCTTCTTCAGTAATTATTGCTCAGAAAAATATATTCTTATAATAATGTATTTGTGAGTAGGGGGCGGGATGGCGGGGGAAGGACAATGGTTTTTTTGTTTTTGTTTTTGTTTTTTGAGTTGGAGTCTCACTCCATCACCCAGACTGGAGTGCAGTGGCCGCTCCCGGCCACCGCAGCCTCGGCCTGCTGGGCTCTGGCGATCCTTCCGCCTCAGCCTTCCAAATAGCTGGAACTACAGGCATGTGCTACCACGCCCGGCTAACTTTTTGATTTATTGTAGAGATGAGGGCTCGCCAAGTTCCCCAGGCGGGCTCAGGCAATCCACTCACCTCAGCCTCCCAAGGCGCGGGATTACAGGCTGAGCCACCGAGCCGGCGGACAATGGTTTTTAAATGATTAAAGGTGATGCTTATTGTCTGACATGTCAGTACTGTGAACGGTCACACAACACGTAAGTAAGGCAAGATGAATTTATTCAACCATGAAAATTCTCGAAGGGCTATTACATGCCA
>CAUYQG010019149.1:0-24364 GCA_963574415.1 Tarsius wallacei
ATCTTCCATTAAACGGCTTCTGCTCAAATCCGTTTGAACAGTGGTCCATTCTTTTTCTTTCTCTCTCTTTCTCTACATATATCTATCTTTTCCGCGGAATCGGCCCCTGCACTAGACAGGAGTCTAATCCTTTTATTCCCCAGGAATAATCGCCGACGCCACCACACCTTTCCAGGGACACCCTGAATCTCCACGTGGGGGCTGGCTCCCCACAATTTATTGTAGAGACGAGGTCTCGCCAAGTTGCCCTGGCTGGTTTTGAACCCTAGGGCTCAGGCAATCCTCTCGCCTCTGCCTCCCAAAATGCTAGGATTAGAGGTGTGAGCCGCCGTGCCCAGCAGGCACAGATTCTCTAATGGTGTCATCGAGAGTCAATGCTTGGGCAGAAAATAGGTTCTCTTTGAGATTTATTATCTCCAGAAAACGTTTCCAGCCTCCAGCCACTCCTCCACTCCAGCTCTCTTGGTTCTTTCCTCTTCTCAGCTTATTTTGGTTGGTTTCTGTACCCACGATGCTCATCCTCAACCGAAGACAGAGGCTCCAATGCAGGAATCAGGCAGATTTGGGCTTCAACCCAATGTCGTTTCCTTGCAGTGTGAGCTTTGACAAGTCGTTCTTGCTTAATTTCTGGGGATTGTGTTATGTCAAGTTATACGGTGTAAGTTACATTACATTGTGTTATACTCCTATCTTCTTCATGCTGTTATTATGAAGGTTGATGAAATAATGCATGGCAGATTTCTAGCAGGTTTCTCGACATAATGCAACCACCAAAAAACTGCACATATACTGTCTATGCAACATTCTAGAATGCAGAGATTATCTTTTCTGTCTCTCACAATTTTGTTGTTGTTGTTGTTGTTGTTTTTTTTTGAAACATCACTTATGTCTCATTTTTTACAGGATTTTTTTCCAGATTAATCCAGTCAACGTATGTTTTCTCACCCACATTTCCTTTCTGCATACTGTTATGATTGTATGATCCTAGTTGCCTTCTGTTCCCCTCTCTCCCCTACCTACTGTAAGGTAAACGAAACCAGACCAGGCGAAACGGCAACAAAGGAGCCAAGAGAAATTTATTAGCGCAGTCCTGGGCGAGGTTCACCGGTCCACGTAACTGTGGGTCGGGGAAGTCGCCCCCGCCAGATGGCGACGGGTTTATAAGGGGCACGCCGAGAAAGCTGTGAGGGGGGTTGGGGAGAGCGATTACTGGTTGGGACGGCTGTCGTGCCTGCTGGTGATTGGCTGAACGGGGTTGTTAGGGTACTGGCGGGCTTGCTTTTACTTTTGCCCATTGTTCTCCTGGTCTGGGTTAGAGACCTCTTGTTGAGGCCCGCCTGCCCTCCGTACCTCCGGCCTTACACCTGCTACCTCCGATGGGGCAAAGCGTGCTGAGCTAGTAATGAGAAGAATAGGCCTCTAGTCCCCCATTTGCTTTGTTGTTAAGGGCAGAGTGATTTCACCTTTTTGCACCTTGGTATTCTTAGCTAGAAAATAGAAATAATAAGAGACTTTCCACACCACAGAATTATCATAAAAACTCAATAAGATACGTGGTGTAAAATATTTAGACAACCTCAGAATGCTGTATGAATATAAGGCATTGTTATTCAGATGCAGAGCTTCTTAAGAGCTTTAATTTTTAGCTCTGTGATCAGTTAACTTTTGATGTGGAGCAGGCAACCACAAATTCTCAGTGGCATGCAACAATAAACATTTATTTTTCACACATCTGTGGAGTTGAGCCGATCTAGGCTGGGCTTCCTTCTATGTCTAGTTGGGGTAGCTGGAGTTTGGCTGACCATGCTGGGCCTGGCTGGGTCAGTGTGGCTTCACATGTTTCTCATCCTCTTCCCAGGATTCATGGGTTAGCCTAAGAACGTCTTTCTTCAGAATGATGGTGGAAACATAAGGAAGCAAGTGAAACCACGTATGGCTTCTTGGAGCCTAGGCTTGAAGCTGGCACACCATTGCTTCTACTGGCCAAGCAAACCCCATGCCTGGATGCAGGGACAGGACAGCATCCACTGTGGGATGCTTTTTTTAAGTTTCATGAGGGCATGGGTACAAGGAGGCAGTGACCATTGGAGTCACACGATATTTCTTGTTCTTTGCTAGGACAAAGTCCTCTGAAGGCCTAGTTGAGGTTCAGTGCTTTTGGAAAGAAGGATGGTGGAGAGACAGAGTCCAGTTCTAGGACCCAGTGACAAAGCTCCTTACTTCTGTAAAGCTTTAGGTAGTGAAGAAGAGGAAGTGACCATCATGAAATCTGGTCTCTGCTTTTAACTTTTTTCCCCATTGTTTTTCTGTGTGAACTTGGATACATTCTTTTTTTCTTCCCCCAACCTTATTGCTTTCACAACAGTGGGAAAATATTCATGATATTCTTTTTTTCCTTTCCCCCAGGATTCCTGTAGATTTTTGTGTGTTTCCAAGGAGCTAGAAGAGAAAGACATAAGACATATGACTATGTGATTTTTGTCTGAGACCATCTTCACTTTGAAGTCACATTCACCCTCACAAAAGTGTTCCTTAGAGCCAATTGTGTTTTTTAGGGTGTAAGATGCCCATAAACAGACCACTTGAGCCCCTGTGGGTTCCCAGAAATTATGCTTGGCAGGTTTATTTGTAAATGACTCTAAAGAACTGAATGAAATACCTGAGAGCAAGAAATCCTTGGTTAGAAATTTCCAAACCTGAACAGCCTCTTCAAAGGAAGAAGAGAGAAGAAGAGGAAGAAGAGGAAGAGGAGGAGGAGGAAAAAGAAGAAGAAGAGTAAGAAGAGAGATTGAGATTGATTTTAATGGGCCAGCAAGCATCCAGGGCTCCAGATGTTCCTTCAGAAGGAATCTCCCAAATTATCTGAGCCCAAGTTGCACAGTAAGTGAGAAAAAAAATGGTCTACAGTGTCTTGGTTGTCAGCGAGATTTGAGGGTGAAAGAGTTTGCATGTGTATATACAAACACACACACAACACATACACATATATATACATAAGCAAAGGGCTCAGTGTTGGTGCTGTCAAATGTTCTTCTTTTTTTCCCCCAAATTAAATTTGGAGTCTGGAGTCCCGCCCTTTAGATTATATTCATTTTTTTTCTTTTTAAATGGAACAGTTGTTTTTTCAAAGACAGTAAAAGAAAAATTTAACAGAGCAGCTACTGATTTGCATTCAACTTAAAATTTCCCCTAGAAGAAGCTATTCAGACCTGTAAATCTGGGAACTCAGAAATTTGTTGGACACTCCCCAGGCATGAGGAAATAAGCTCCTGGTAGAGTGACACTGAAGTACTTGGAAAGGTGCTCAAACCTTAAACCATCTCTTAGTTTTCCTGGGAGTTTCAGTTGGGGGACCAACTTTCTCAACTCTCCCCTAGACTTGGGACAAAGCATTCTATCTCTAGAGGTCAGATGATTCAATGCTTTCCTTCCCATCTAGAATTATTTCCTCATTCAGTGAAAATATACTACCTGCCAGGCACAATTCTTGGTGCTGAGAGACAGTGGTCAGGGGTGAACACAACAGAGAGCATTTTTGTCCTCCTGAAATGTATAGTTTAGTGGAGGTGGAACGGGGCACAATGGATTCAATTTACTTGAGATAAATACCATGAAAAAAACAAGCAAGATTCAGGGCAAAGGATAGCAAAGATTTATGGGATGACCAAGGAAGACTTCTCCATGAAAGTGACATTTAAATTATATGTGTGGATACCTTGATTCTGAACCTGAGGGTGTCAGAATTTCCTACTTCTTTCTCTGAAACAGAGAAGGATTTGGCCCACAGTAGAGGAGGCTAGGGGATGATTTAATAAAAGTGTTTAAAAGTTTTGATTAGCTTTCTCAGCTATGCTAGAAGTGGGTATGGCAACTTAATGCACTTTAATGCACACATCCCAGGAAGGATTCATGATGACTTCTGGTCCTGATGGCAGGGTCAATTGAATTCGCCTGGTCCCATGAGCATTGTTGTTTTTTAATCTCCCTTGTTGAAAATAGAAGTGGTTTAAATCAACATAAGGAGGAAGTTATAAAACAACAAAAGAAACTCTCAACCTTTCAAATATCTTTAAATACAGAAACATATGTTCAGTTATGCGTTTCTCAATAAGATAATTAAAAATTAAATCTACAGTTAGTACTATTTCTCACCTATCAAGTGGTAAAAAATTAAAATGACTGACACTCAGTTGACAAAGCTGTGAGAAAACAAACACTCTCTTGCTAGTAGAAATAAAAAAATGATACAACCTTTTGGAAAGAAATACAAAAAATACATACGTGTGTATATTTGGATGTAGTAATTCCTTTTCTAGAAATATAATCTAAAGATACCACCCACACTATAAAAGTGTACTTGCACAAAGGTATTTACTGTAGCATTGTTTACAGTTATAAAATATTGGAAACAATGTACATTTTCTTTTTATTTGTTTTTTTAACAACATATATTTTCATACACAGATTGCGTATACTATGACACATCCTCTCAATGGAGCATTGTGGAGCTGTGAAACAAATGAGGAAGACCTATATGCCTGACGTGGTGTGATTTTCAGGGTAGTCTATTAAGTGGAAAATGCAAAGAGCAAAAGAGTGTTTCTACAGTGTGTGCCATGCTACCTTTTGTATAACAAGGTATATGTACAATGTATACTGAAAAAAGAGACCCAAGAAACTTAGTATAAGCTTAGTTCACACTTTGTCTCAGCATAGTCATTTTTGCTTAGGCTGACATGCTTTGAATCTAGCATAGGCGAGAAATAGAAAGATACATTATCAGTAGGCAGGTTTTAGGAAGTGTTCAGACATTTTACTACAGGTCAAGCTGGCAGCCTACCCCCTTGGCAAATCAAAGGAAAACTCCATCAGCTTCAAGATAAGGACAGCTCAACCTTTCAATTCATGGTTTAGCATAATAATCTCTAAGAAATTTTCAGGTTCCTTGTAAAGTCAGAAGGCCAAAGATCACCGCTCAGCTGGCCAAAAGCCATAGAAATGATAATATGACCACCTTTAAGCTAAGGATCTTGTGAATTAGAAACATCTGACAGGTCTCTTGCAGGAAAAACCCCTCCCCTTTTTTCCTCCCATCTAGCCCACCACCTGAGGTCATGAGATGCTAATGTCTGGCTATGTCAGATCTAAAACTCATGTGGCTACAATCAACATCAAAGACCTTAGCCCTGGACATTCCTTTTGGCCCAGCCTCTGAGTCCAAACCCCCCCCCCCGCCCCTTACTCCAAAGACCCTCAAATATATCCAGTTCTTGACCCTTTGAGGCCACACTTGCTTCTGAGTGTCGGCCCCATTCTAATTTGTGAAAGATAAATAACAAACTTTACTTCCTTCTAGTTATTGCTTAGTTGCAATCTTGCATTATTCCCGCGGTACTGGCACCGGCCCACCTCGCCTCAGTTTAACCTTTCATATACCGTGCTAACAGTTGTATAAGAAGGAAAAAGATGAAAATTCACAATTGTGAATTCAAATTAACAATACCTGTTTGATTTTCCAGAAGAAATACAGCAAGGATAAAAGAGAAATGATTAAAATTTGTGACCTATGGGATGTGGGGAAATGGAATCAAAAGGATGGGTGTTGGGGAGGAAGGGGTGACGCTTTTCTGAGTATACCTTTTGGGTGCTTCTTACATTGGAAACCATGCAATCATTTTACATACCAAAACAGCTAAATGAATTGCACATAAGCAACATTGCATCGCTGAACTAGGAAAAAAATAAAAAACTAAAACAAGTAGCTTTATAACTCAATTCTTTGACTATATATCATTAGGCTAGAGACAAAAATAAATCTGTAAACAAATATTAAATTCTACATTGTTGTTTTGCTTGCCACAGATACATGCATTAGTAATTTAGAAACAGCTTTCTGTGAAATGTAGAAATGGGTAAGTGAGCAAATGCATGACTAGATCAAGAATTAAGAAAGCCAGGTTTCTCACAAGTGAAGAGGACACTTAAAAGTATGTACAAGAAGCTGGGCTCGGTGGCTCAGCCTGTAATCCCACGCCTTTGTGAGGCTGAGGTGAGTGGATTGCCTGAGCCCGCGGGTTCGAGACCCGCCTGGGCAACTTGGCGAGACCTCATCTCTACAATCATTCAAAAAATGAGCTGGGCGTGGTAGTATGCGCCTGTAGTTCCAGCTACTTGGAAGGCGGAGGTGGAAGGATCGCCGGAGCCCAGCAGGTTGAGGCTGCGGTGGCCGAGAGCGGCCACTGCACTCCAGTGTGGACAAGAGAGTGAGACTCCAACTCAAAAAAAAAAAAAGTATGTACAAGAGCTGGGGTAGGTGGCTTACTCCTATTATTCCTGCTACTCTAGCCTGGGCAATATAGCCAGATCCTATCTCTACAATAAGAAGAATAAAATAAAATGAAACTTTACCAGGCGTGGTGGTATGCTTGTAACCCTAGCTACTTAGGAGGTTAAGGAAAGAAGATCATTTGAGCTCAGCAGCTTGAGTTTGCAGTGAGCTATGATCATTTCCACTGCATTCCAGTCTTAGTGGCAAAGTGGGACCTCGTCTAAATAAAATAAAATAAAATAGGAAAATCTTAAATGCACAATGGTGTTGGATTAAAATTGTAGGTGTTAGTATAAACTCATGGTTTTATTAAATATATATTAACATTTACTAATAATATGTATTGATATATAATATCATATATGTGTATCTGTTACATATATATATCATTTATATATATAAGACATATATATACACACACACCCTCTGTCCTGTAAAATGACTAAAAAGAATAGCATGCCAGTAAAAATAAGCACATATGGTGCCAGCACCATAGTTTCTAAATACCATTCCTCAATACAAGGAACTAGTTTCCTTAAAGGATTGACTAATGCCATGGCATGGTTGGGGAAAGAAAAGTATAAGATAAGCCTGGATTTTCTTATTGTGCAAGAAAAAAAAGGATCTGGAAAAAATGATGAGGATAAATAAAAAAGACTTAGGAGCTGGTGCGAGCAGCTCCCACATGGCTAAGTCTTGAAGATTTGAACTTCAAAATAAATCAAACTAGCTATATATTTTGACTTATTTAACAAAATAAGAATCCAGACTGATATAAAATAATGAGTGAATAAATTACTAAGTGAGAAGAAAGCAAAGCCTCTGTCTGCAATAGAATGTTAATTAATAAGTGAAAAAGGAATAATGGAGTTAGAAAATTGCCATTTTGAAACCATTAGAATAATAATTGGTTTAGGTAAGGATCATGAATGGGTGATAAACTCATGATGAATGATTGATGAGGAATAGGATATTATATAGCCTCACAGTATTTCCTCACTGAATACTTGCTAATTATAAAGGAAACAAATAATAGGCTTACAGTGAGAAACTTAGTGAGCACCACCTTAACCAAACAATTCAAGATATCATCAATAACAATAGGGCAATCTGACATCATGTACTTCCTAATATTATACGTGGAAGAGGGCATAGCACCACTTCTGTTGTTTGAGGTCTGGCAATTAGTTGGGGAACTTGCCACTTCCACGGGCAGCACTGTACAAACAACTCAGTAAGGTTTCATAACCGTGTTATATCAGGGTCTCACAGCTGTGTTTGCGTCGAAGTGTGGTGGTGTCTTGCTGAGTGGCGTTCATTGTTGCCGCATGTTTTTGTGTGCTGTGGCGAGAATGTTGGAGCTTGAATTAGAGCAACAAACACACATTACATTTCTCGTTAAACTTGGCAAGGGTGGAAATGAAAAAGTTTATGGGGAGAAGGCCCTGTAGTAAACGACAGTGTACAAATGGACTAAATGTTTTTCTGAGGGGATTCATAGTGTCATTGATGAAGAAAGGTCAAGATGGCCAGTAAGGAGCAGAACTGATCAAAACATTGCAAAAATTTGTTGAATTGTGCGTAAAAATCATTGGCTGACTGTGAGAAGTATAGCAGATCAAAATGGACATCGATAGAGGAACAGTTAGGAAAATCTTAACTGAAAATCTTGGCTTGAGAAAAGTGTCTGCAAAAATGGCCCTGAAGGAGGTCTTGTATCATGACAATGTGCCAGTTCACACAGCACTGTCTGTGAGGGAGTTTTTAGTCAGTAAACAAATAACTGCATTGGAACACCCTCTCTATTTACCTGGCCCCCAATGACTTTTTTCTTTACCTGAAGATAAAGGAAATATTGAAGAAGACATTTTGATGACATTCAGTACATCAAGGGTAATATGGTGACAGCTCTGATGGCCATTCCAGAAAAAGAGTTTCAAAATTCCTTTGATGGGTGCACTAGGTGCAGGCTTTAGTGCATAGCTTCCCAAGGGGAGTACCTTTGAAGGTGACCACGATGATATTCAGTTATAAGGTATGTAGCACTTTTTCTAGGACGAGTTTGGACTTAATTGCCAGAACTTGCATTCCTGCTAAAAATTTCTAATGTGTATTGAATCAAGAAGAAACACAAGACAAACTTAATTGAAAAACTGTCACCTAGGTAATTGCCTTGAACTCTTCAAAAATGTCAAAGTCATGGAAGTCAAGTAAAAGACTAGGAAACGGTTCTTCGAATGATGTTAGGCTCAATCTAAAACGGAAGGCCTGAGAGCTAGGAGCACAGATGTGGAAGAGCAAGAGAAGACAGATGACCCCAGCTCAAGCAGAGAGAAAAAGTTGTCCGAAAAAGTTGTCCGTCCTCTCCCTTTGTGTTCTATGCAGGCCCTAAAGGGATTAAATGATAGCCACCCTCATTAAAGAGAGCAATCTTTACTTAGTCTGCCAATTCAAATGCCAATCTCTTCTAGAAACATCTTCACAGACAAACTCAGAAAAAATGTTTTACTAGCTATCTGGTCCTCCTCTGCCTCCGTCAATTTGACTCATGAGAACCAGAACATGCAAGGACTTGGAAATAATTAACACATCGCACTCAGGTGTCCCCTCTGAGGGGAGACGTAAATCTAGCAAACCAGTTTAAAGTCCCTTCTCAGGGGATTTAAAGAGATTGCTGGTGATTACACAAGACAAACTTATGCAAGTACACATCTTAAAAAAATGTATGTTTCCTTGAAATTTTCTATTAAAATTGTATGAAAAAGCAAATAAAGAGATGGAACATATACTGAGATACATGTAAAACAATACCAGCTGATGTTAAGTTGAAAGAGAATTTGTGAAGTGCTTTTACAGTGATGCTGACACTTTTTTTGTAACAGAAAGCAGCAATAAAGAGTGTATAAAAAAGACAACTGTGGGTATACCCTTTGTTTTCATATGGCATAACTTGAAAAGATAGAAGAGCAAGTTACTATAGCTTTAAAAGAAAGAGATTTTCAAAGTTGAAGGCAAATTGTATTGAAGTATGGAGCGGCATAGATTGAATAAATCTGCACTAAGCTGGGAAAATAAAATTGGAAAAGTAATATTCTTTTGATAAATTTCATTTCATGATTTCATAATTTGCAATGAGAAATTTTTTATCCATTTCTTTAGTTTGTGGAACAATGGCAAATGAAAAGGCAAAAGTGAGAGTTATAACATAAGCAGCAGTGAAGATGAGTTAGAAAAAAATAAACATTGATGTGACAGAAAACGATACCAGTGATAGTGATATCATCCCACCAAGAAGAAAACGGGTGAAGGTCATAGAATGTGATAGTGAGGAAAGTGTTAGTAGTTTCGAAGAAGTAAAAGACAACATGTTGTCAAATGAAGAATGGGAAGATGTTACAGAAAAAGATGACCCTCTGGCAAGAATAAATTTTGTTGTACATCCTCAAAAAGGATCACAAATAACAAGTAGTATAAGATAACCAAGACTATTTTACTCTGTATTTTACAAATGAGCTAGTGGATTGTGCAGTAAAAGAAACAAATTGTTATGCAGATAAAAAATCAGGGAAAAGCAGTTATCACACAAATGGGTTTGGTATAAGTGGCATGACGTTGACCGACAGGAAGATTTAGCTTTATCACAGTTATCCTAAATATGGGAATAATTCAAGTGCTACATTTGCAAGAGTCCTGGTCAACTGCTTTCAATAGTAAAATACTTTTCTTTTCAGAAACATTCAGTAGAGAAAGGTTTATGCCCATCTTCTGGATGCTTCATTTGAAGACACCTGCGTTGAGTGATAGGACAATCAGAATTTGTGTTCAAAAGGCCAATAATTATTTGGAACACATCGATTCAAAATTTTCACAATATTTCATACTGGGTCAGGCAATTTGTGTTGATGAATCCATTGTTCAATTTACAGGGTGAATATCATTTAAAACATATACTCCAAATAAGCCTACCAAATGGGGCATACCCACCTGTGTGCCAACTGATTAAAAAACAGGGTATTGGCCAGGCTCAGTGGCTCAGCCTGTAATCCTAGAACTTTTGAAAGCTGAGGCGAGTGAATTGCCTGTCCCAATGGTGCGAGACCAGCCCGGACAACTTGGCGAGACCTCGTCTCTACAATAAATAAAAAATTAGCTGGGCATGGTAGCGTGTGCCTGTAGTTCTGACTACTTGGAAGGCTGAGGTGGAAGGATCGTCAGTGTCCAGCAGGTCGACACTGGGGTGGCTGTGAGCATGCCACCGCACTCCAGCCTGGGTAACGGAATGAGACTCTGACTCAAAAACCAAAAAACCAAAAACAAGCAAACAAACAAACAAAAAAACCCAGTATTTCCCCAGTACGACAGTATAACATCCAAAAACATCATGTGACCCGATCTTACAGAAAGCACCAGAATTCCATTACATTAATATAAAAAGTTGTTGGGAAAAGTTCTCAATGCAGCAGGCTCAATGTTTACTGGCAGATATTACACTAGTATTGTCCTAGCAGAAGGGCTACTAAAAGATGAAATGACATCTGACTAGTACAATGAGAGTCAACCAAAAGGGAATACAAGCACAAATCAAAAAGCCAGTTTTTAACTAAAAAAAGTGTATAGGAAAAATAATCTTACGCTTCTTGCATGGAAAGACAAAAGGATCATTACAATTCTCAGCACTTGAAATAATGCAAGAATGAAATCACAGGACATTTTGTGGCAGAAATATTGTATCAGTCAAAAAGCCTGAAATGATTCTAAATTATATTGCAAATATGAGCAGTGTGAATCATGGAGATTAATATGCTTCTACATATTGTTTTTTGTGAAAAATCTTTAAAATGGTGGAGGAAATTATTCTTTTGAATACTAGAAATATGTTATTACTCCTATATACTGTACTGAGCATCAAAAATCCCCCAAACAATGAAAAGCCTATGTTCCATTTGAAATTTGTCAAGTTTTGGATAGATTAGTTGAGAAGTGGTTTTCAGGAATCACAAGTGCGTCCTTTCACAGCATCTTCAAATAACAAACTGGACAATAAATTACATACTATTAATGTGGGAGGAAGAAAATGAGATTGCATTGTTTGCTCGAATAGAAAAACACCAGGTGAAAGACATCAAACAAATTACTATTGCACAACATGTATCAATGAACCTGCAGTGAATGTTGGTGGCTGTTTCACACTTTACCACATGTTAGAAAAATATAAGATATAAAATTTTGATTTTTTTTTGTCATAGATAAGTTCCTCAATGTCCAAAATTCTATTAGAAACCAAATACCATTATAATACAATAATTGGTTCTAACACTACACTATTTATTTTTTATTTTTTAATTTTATTTTAAAGATGTAGGGTACAAGTCAGGATTAGGTACATAAGTGGTCTACATAAAGTTGAAGTTTGGGCCACCCATTGGTCCTCACTTTGCCTAGTTTAAGATCAGGTACCTTTATAGATGTTATGCTCTCTCCCCTGGCCCCTGGCAGTGTCCCATTACTGCCAATCCCTTTCTTGTAGTATGATAAATGCTCAGGGTTCACTTATGAGTGAGAACATATGGTACTCAGTTCTTTGTTTTTGTGATAGATCACTGAGTATGATAGACTCTAAATCCATCCAAGTTGCTGCGAAATCCATAATTTTGTCTTTATGACTGTATAATATTCCATAGTGTATATATACCACATTTAAAAAAATCCAGTCCAGGACCCTTACATATCACCATACTCAAAAATCAACTCTAAATAGATCAAAGACCTAAATGTAAAACCTCAAACTATAAGAATCTTAGAAAATGCAAGAAACACCTTTATAGACATTGGAAACAGGCACCCAATCCCATGCCATAAGAGATAAGATAGATAAGTGGGAGCTCATCAAACTGATGAGCTTCTGCAAAGCAAAAGAAACTTGAGAGAGTAGGGAGACAGCCCACAGAATGGGGAGAAATATTTGCCAACCATATATCTGACAAAGGCCTAATATCTAGGTTCTGCAAGGAATTCAAACACGCCAAAAGGAAAAAACAAACAACTCCATTAAAAAGTGGACAAAAGACATGAATAGACACTTCTCAAAAGAAGACATATGAATAGTCAACACATACATGAAAAAATGCTCAGCCTCACTAATCATTAAAGAAATACAAATCAAAACCACACTGAGATACTACCTAACTCCAGTCAAGATAGCCATAATTAATAACTCATAAAACAACAGGTGCTGGAGAGGATGCAGGGAAAAGGGAAAGCTTCTACAGTGTTGGTGGGAGTGTAAATTAGTACAACCTCTGTAGAAAACACTGTGACAATTTCTAAAAGACCTATAAATCGACCTTCCACATGATCTAGCAATTCGTCTTCTGGGAATATACCTGGAGTAACTCAAATCATTCTACAAAAAAGATACCTGCACATGCATGTTTATTGCAGCATTATTCACAATAGCAAAAACATGGAGTCAAATGTGCTGCCCAACGCTATACTATTTAATACAAAGTGATTCATTTTTCAGTATTTCATGAAAAGTTGCAATCAGGTTGCTGGTCGGTGATCCAAGAGATGTCTCCGAGTGCAAAAGGTTAAATTATTATGCAAGGAGTTGCATAGACCCTAGCTTACTCTGGAAGGTGAGAGTAGCGTATGAAACACATACAATGATCAAGAGGATAGAAGTCCTGGAAAGAACCTGAAAGCCTTAACTCTTTCATAGCAATCATGAAATTGAAGATTGTTACTGGAAATGAACTTTGGTAGGATAAGTCTGAATTGAACAATACAAGACTCAAGCACATAGTGAAAATTAGACTTGAGAGATCCTTGTTGAACCGAGCTGAATTCTTTGATTCCCAATTGTTTACAGAGTGCTTACTATGTGTAGTCACTGCACTAGGCTTTAGATATCCAAAATGTTAGGGGGGGGACTGTATGAAATAAAGTAACTACACATGAACCCAGAGGGCTTTGGTCCAAACTTTTCATTCGCAGATGAGGAAACTGATGCCAACAGTGAGACTGGCCTGATCCAACATTCTACGACCAGTTCATGGCAAATTGAAGAGAAACACCTGCTTGGGTAGTAAGGTTTGCCTTATAGGTGCACTGTCCCCATTTTTTACCACCAAGAACTGAAGAGGAATTGCAATACAAAGAGACAGGATATAGGAAGAACTTGAGAATTGTTGCTGCAATAGACCCATAATTCAGCAAAGTTTTAAATGATGCAATCTACCGCCCGGTGCTATTTAGCATGGGCTTAAAGAATCCAATTTAGAAGAAAATAGGCCATCACTGTGCACCTCCCTCCACATCAAACTGAGCTTTTCTTAAGAGCCCAATGCCATGCTAGATGTAGTCTCTCCAGCTCTTCACAACTTCAGAGCCTGAATAGCTGTATGTTTGTGTGATGACTCAATATCTATTATTTTTGTATTTGTCTTTGACAACTATTGAGGGAGTTGTTTACTACAGAGTTTCCTTTGAGGTTTTTCTACTAGTCTATCACACTCTTCCTGTGGTTCTATCCTTACCTATAATTAGTTCGTATCTTGTATGTGTGTGTGGTTATGTTGTGCACATGTGTAAGAGAGAAAGAGAGCATGGGTTTGTATCTACACCTAGTAGACATGAAAACAGTTTCTGTTCAAACAGTAACCACGCTTACATTCCATATGAGTCTTGGTTCAACCCTGCAAATATTGGCCCTGGAGTCTATCTCACTTCAACCAAAAGTACTCAGCTCCAAGAACACTTTCTGGACAAGCTCTCCAAATATCTGAAGACCTCTATTCCATTCTGGGGTTTCAAGGTATAGTGAAAAATGCATGAGTCTGAAGTCAGACAGATCTGAGTTCCATTTCTGGTTCTACCCTCTGGTTCTACCCTTTGGGGTTATTGCCAGCCTTAGGTGGAAGAATACAGTAGGTGATCCTAATCACAGTTCCTGGCTCAGAAAGATGAGCAAGAAATGTGAGTCCCTTACTTATCCTCAGTCTCTTTGGCTTAACTTGTGGGCGTTAAAGATCAGTGGATCTGAATTTAGACTATTTACCCTCTTGCACCTACACATACATGCACACACATGACACACACATGCACACACACAGTGCTGGGATTTCTTCAGTTCATCCCTCCAGGTCTATACTGCATTTCAAGGAAGCTGATCTTGACTTGCATCAATGATCCCCCTTGTCTTCTAGCTTCTATTAGATTCGGCAAAAGGGGAGTCCTGGCAGATAATTGAAGGGAGGTCAGAGACCGTGTTATTTAATCCGTGATACTCCCTCCTTATGGATCACCTTAGGCTGTCTGTGTCCCTTGGCAGAAGGTCAGCTTCTTTGTCAGGTGTTGCTTTTGCACACAGCTCTTTCTATCTCTGGGTTCCAACACCACACCCTCTGCTTGCTCCTTAATGCTTAAGAGAGGTTATGGCTCCAGCTATTAGTGGCACCAGGGTAGTGCATCAGGGTACGACTTCACTGCACCCTGCAAATAGAACCTTTATGAAGCTTTCCCCAAATAGCTCAATTTCAGTGCACTGTTTTCTGTGTAGACTCTTACTGATGTGTGTGCATGCACATACCAACACATTCACATATGTACACTCATACTCATACTCTCCACGTGAGGGTACATGAAGTGCTATAGAATATTCAGAGCTCTTTGAGGATGATGTTTTGAAAGAAGAAGAATGGAAGATGTGCTCAGAGGCTGGTGAAAGTTTGATTAACCTGGCTGTGGTGAGGACAATGGGAGTGCTTTCCTGAACGTTGCTTTTGCCTTCAACTCAGAATAACTACATACTCAGCAACATACTCCTATTACTATAAAGAATTGGGGGGGGGTCACAGATTTCTTTGGAAATCTTATACAAGCTATGAAATATCTTCGTAAGAAAAACTTACATATTCAATTTTGTGTATAGTTTTAGGACTTCATATGTCCCTAAAGGCCATTCATGAGCCCCCAGGGTTAAAGATTTGTGTTTTAAGTAAAGAAAATATTCACAGCCTCTGGAATACTAGGCATTACCAGAAAAAGGCTGGCATCCTTCGATATCTCAGCTATGAGCACATTAGCTTTGCATGGAACAGCACCCAGATCTGAGCATGTGGTTGTGTACTGCTTTCTTTATTCTTTTTTTGAGGGGGTGTTGAAAGATATAGTTTATTTAGAAAGTAAATTAGTGAGAGAGAGAGAGAGAAAGAGGAGATTCATCTCCCCAAGGTAGAGGAAGGGGCCAAAGCTTAGGAAAACATGGCAGCCTTAGCTCAAAGAGCCAAATGACTAGACCCCAGCTTAGCAAAGCAATGGCCACTGCTTCCTTTCCATGTGGACTTTCCTCCCTTGATTTTGGACTCTATGTACCAGGAAGGAGTCCCTTTCTAAGGCCATATGTCCACCTCTCAAACTGTCTTGTACTGGGGCTTTGAGCGTGGACTATCAGAGTGTAATGGAAGGAAGAAGGAAAGGGTAGCACTAATTAGAGACCTTGCTAGGTCTTTTGCTACTGATAAAGTGTTTGTCCCTTATCATCTAAGAGTCTGAATTTGCATTTACAGAAGCAGTTGTGTGTTTTGGACAGTAGCCACTCCTCCTTTGTCCTCTCTGGCGTTTCTTCTCCTAAATGACTTTCTAGGATAGCACAAAATAAGCCATTTAGAAGAACAAAACAAAGAACTTCATCACTAGCATTAAAATATCTTCAGAGTATTTTAGGTAGTATGCAACTTCTTAAGCCAACAAGATCACTGAACTTTCCTAGACTATAAGCCCCACATGGTAAGAGACTCTCTGCTTCTATGATTCATCCCCAACAGCTCCCACTGCATGGCACATGGTTGCCACCCAATGCTATTTTGTTGAGTGAATGAATGAATGCTTGCATGCATGAATGAATCAGAGACATCCACTGTCTGCGTAAACTGTAGAGGTGACTTAGTCCAGTCTTTTCTCTGATGCTTCAATGGTCTCCATCTCCTAATCCAACACATTTTTAGCAAATGCTTCCTAGGTGCTAGTACTCTGGAGGCTATCAAAATGAAATAGATTCAGACTATGTTCTTGAAATTTTATAATCTACTAAGGGATAAGATATATAAACAACTATAATACTAGAGAAAAAGTAAAAAAGGAAAGAGAAATGTCTGTACTTAGTGATTATTCCACCATTGTTTCAAAAGTTTCAGTTATAGGGAACAAACTTCTCCTACTAACTAAAGTCAGTATGCATTGTGTGCTTACTTCATGATAAATACATCATTATAATATGCAATATTATATGTAATATTCTGGTGTATACCATTATTGTGCCTATTTTACAGTGAGAAAATTGAGGATCAGCAAGGTTAAGGAACTTGCTCAAGTTCACAGAGCTAGTAGGTGGCAGAACAGAGACTTCTATATACTGGTCCAGCCCACAGATAAGCAGATTTATTGCTAGAAAGATCTTGAGGCTGCACTCAAATCTGCCCTTCTTTACTTTCCATTTAGACAAATTCCATTCTCCTAAGCTACAAAGACCAAGTCTCTCATTACTTTGAAAAACAAATTAATGAGTTAAATTGCATCATTAGTTATATTCAGCAATTTCCTATGCAATTATAGTTTAGACTGCCGCCATTTTTGTCCAATCATTGGTCAACATTGAATTTCATCTCTAAGTCTTTCCTTTTTTTCCTCCTTGATTTCACCCTTCAGTGATACTATGCTGAGTAGGATTATAGCAACCTGGTGATTTTTTTCTTTTCTGGCTCATTTACCCCAAAGGCATAGTGCATCAAATGCCTTTGGGTTTGTGGCCCTTTTCTCTTTGGTTCCAGTCACCGTTCATCTGGTTGTGTCTTTGTTCATGTAACAGACATTTGCTATTGATTGCAAGCTACTGGATAGCAAACTCTGTTCTGGTCATGGATATACCAAGAAGGGAAAGCATCATTTCTTCCTCTTGAGAGACTGCAGTCTGGTTTAGAAGCTAGACATACAAGCAATTATAGTACAATAAAAATGGTAGGGAGGCAGAGGTGGGAGGATTAAAAATTTTTTTGAATAGTACCAATTAAGAAATGCACCAAGTGTCACGTATAGCAAAAGGGTATCCTTTCAATCTGTCCCAGGGTGCTAAGCAAATCGTCACAGAGGAGATACTGTCGGAGCAAAGACGTGATAGAGGGCACACAATGAATGGGGGAGTTCCGTTAGATGGAGGGACTCAAGGGCTCCCCAGCAAAGCATGCATAGAGGAAAGAAATACATTTGGAGTGCTGTTTGCCCACCGCCCCCAGCGGGCATCAAAGAGACACAGTGGATTGGGGCTCTGACCCAGTTTCCACTTGGCCAGCTGATTGGAAACAGCTAGTCACTGGGCCACTGGTTTCTTTCCGAAGAACAGTGAAGAACAGCGGTTTGGGGTAGGTGAGGGTGGGGGCTGGTTGGGCAAGAACATCAGAAGCAAATGCAGGCCCTGCGGCCCAATAGTTCCAGTACCAGAGAAGACCCGTAGAAGAATGAAACAACCCATCCTAAACATGAGAAGAAGAAGCAGGAAATTAAAAAAAGACGCAACCACCAAATAAACTGAAGCACTCCTTAACCACCCCTTAGATAAACAGATCATCCTCTTTTAGAAAGAAATGGAAATGAGTCCAGTCTTTCCCCAGCTATGGAGAAACATGGCATGCAGGCACTCAGTGCCCTGAGGTCTGGCTAGAGTCTGAAGTGGATATTTTGACTCTAGCCCCCTTTTTCAGTATCTTGCTTCAGCTGGTCCTCAGGAGGTCCAAACTCTGCCTTCTCATTTCTAGAGCCTCTTTCGGCAGTTATTCAGGTTCCCAAGTCCAGGGGAGGCTGGATGTTACTAGGCACATCACAACATTCCTCAGCAAACACAGCTTAGACCCAGAGACACTGGAGAGGCTGAATTCACGCAGAAGGCATTGTCTAACCATGCCTCCCAGCCAGTCTTAAATCATGTCCGCTTTAGATTTCTACAGAGTGTCCATAAAGTCTGAAAACATAGGTAATGCTATTTTATTTTATTTTTACAGATTGAAAAGTGTGCTTGGCAACATAATGTATGCTTGCCTACATCTCCAGAGTTTATGGTTGAATGAGGGTGGTCAGTGAGATCCATGCTGTAGAGGAAGAGATTGTTTTCCTTAATATGTATCTTTTCATTCACTCTCAAGCAAACAATATGTCTGAAGCCATATTATTGTGCTAGGTACCATGGAGGACACAGATGTGCATAAGATAAATTGCCCTCCAGCAGTTTACAGTGTACTACATAGGAATGATTCTTACACCACAACAAATGATGCTAGGCACAATCTGGACATGTCTTTGTACTCATCACAAAGTGTGGTAAAAGTTAGGGTTAGGGTTAGGATTATGGTTATTGGTGGCAGAAACCCAACTCCAACTTAAGCAAGAAGGAGATTCTTTAGTGGAAACAAACAGAAATTAATTATTGCTTCTCATAACTGGTAAACCAAATGGCAGAACAGGCTTCAGACACAGACACATCCAAAGACCTGTGATGGTATCAGGACTCTGCCTGAGATGAAGCCAACATGCAGAGCAAAGCCTGGAGCTGAGGGACAAATGGGCTCTCTCCAGGTGCCACGTTCCTGCACAGCCGATATTTTCCTCTCCAGCACCCATCTATCAAGCCTGAAAGAAGACCCTGATTGCTCCTGCATGGCTTTCAGCAACAAATCTGGACTAATCTCTCCTCCTTGGAGATGGAATACTTGAACTGGCCATGCTGGGACAGGTGCCTGCCCACATAAATGGAGAGGAAATAAGAACTCCAAATAAAGGGAGGCTGGGCCAGCCCGTCACAAATACCTCTACTGTAAACCTGATCTGAAGGGATGATTCTTAGTCAACAGACAGAAGGGAGAAGATAGGTTGAAGAATGAGGCGGTCCCTACAGAAAGAAAGGAAGGTGCTGGAAGGAGGAATTTGAACAATAGCAAGTCATGAGATTGACATATTTTGGGGTCCATGGTAGGGAGCAGAGGCACATATGACTGGAGGAGGAGGTGTGGAGCTTTGGACGCAGCTAAAGAGTCTGCTCTTTGGTGAGATGTGTGGAACAATTATAATTAGTTAGCAGTGGATTAAAGCCAGGAAAATAAAACTGGCTGCAGAGCATTGGGTAGGTTGAGATGGAAGAAATGAAGAGTCAAATGAAGGAGTTTGTTCCAACAATTCAGGGAAGGAAAATGGCCTGGGACGAGCAGTGGCAACAGGCCTAGAAAGGAAGAACACTGTGCAGCCATGTTGAGCTTGTACCCAGTTGAACATGGAAGAAAAGGTGTTACATGGTGCTGAGGTTTCCAGTTTGGGGGACCAACAGTGAGCAAGATGGTTGCATCTTGACTTCTGCTTCTGAGCAGAAATTGTGTCATCTCTGATGGGCGTGTTCAGCAAAAGGTGTTTCCACCAGAAGTATATGGAATAAGGCTTATTGCTCAGAATGAGTTTCTAATGCTTTGTTAGTCAAGATCTCCCTAGTTGGAGAAGCACCATTGCTGAGAAAAGGTGGTCTTCATACCACTAGTAAATGTGTTTCATGTTTTCTCACTAAAATGACTTTTGGTGTTCATCTGTCTGCTGTTCCTGAAAAGACGCAAAGTCAGGGCTGTTTCCAGCTCTCCTCAATATCAGAAAAATGTCAACGAGCTGGGCCTGGTTCCATTTTACACCTGCCTAAAGAAACTCAGATGAGAGTGTTGGTAACTGAGTTTAAGGAGGAATCAAAGGTGGCTGCTACAATTTCTGTCAGGCCACAGCTAAGAGAAAAAAAAAAAGAACTGGATTTGAGCAGCCAACTAATCTGAATATCAAGATGTCCAACTTACACCTCCCATGGGCCCCTGGAGCCCAGAAGGGACCACATTGAGGCTTTGTTTTGGTGACAGCCTTGTGAACTTCTGCAACTCTGTTGCTACAATTTATGTGACAATGAGAAAAAAAGTATGCATCCAAGCTAGGGAGGTGCTCCATGTGACTTCAGGGGAGAATGGCGAGGGGTGAGGGTGGTTAACTCAAGACTAAGGATGTTCTGACAGATGAGGAGAAAATCAGACGGCATGGTGTGTGGTTACGGGACTGGAGGGACTGGCTTGGAGACAGTACTGGAAGGTCCCGAAAGGTGCCCTGGCAAACAAGGGCCAGCCTGTGGTTGGGTGTGGGCTCTAGGGGAGGAGATGGATTGTTGTTGCAGTCTGAAGGAGCTGGGTCAGAGAGGAGCAGAGAAAAACCATCAGCTGGGGAATACTTCCCTAACGGATAAGTTAGGAGATAGGACTCCACTAAGGAATGAGTGGAACAGGGAAGGGCTACAACTAGAGAGAGAGGAGAGCTCAGCTCTGCACAGCATCCCACGTAGGGGCAAAATCACTGATGTGAGGACAAGTAGCTTGGCAAGGCATGGGCGCCCCTTTCCCTGTTCTGAAGGATTTGCAAGACTCATCTCATGTGCTGCTTTTCTTGGAGGTAAGGGTGGCACCAAACACAAGTAAAATATGAGACTTCGCCTCCCATTCATCGCTCTAACACGTCGTTCAGACAGGACTGCTCTTCCTGTTCCCACTTTACCCAAAGACTTTTGCCTTCAAGGCCTAACTCGGCTGTTGCCTTGGCCATGGGAACTTTCTCTTATCCCTTGGGATCAAAGCCTTTTCTCCTCCGCTAGAATCTTCTGTTTTGGTACCCCTCTTACTCAGCCTCAAATCAAATGATCTGTGTACTGGTTTTAATCCCCATCGCCTGGGAAAGGTTCTGAAAATATGTGATGAAATAAATCCCTCTTACCATGTGGCACCTCGTATAGTGTTTAGTTGCTATTCTGGTTATTATTATGATTAGCATTTATTAAGGCCTTATGGCATGCAAAGTGCCATTGTTCCATTTGTTAGTCACAAAACTATTAAAGGTAGTTTCTATTATTTCTTAATTTTTTTCTGGTCAGAAAACAAAATATGTTGTTTTGATGGTTGCTAGCAGTTTGAAGGAAATCACATTGTTGTGTGGGGTGGGGGTGTTTGGGAGTCTTCCCCACTTCCGATATTATCTTCTACTGGGATAACACTCTTTGGCTCTCTTTATCTGCTCATCCTCCCCTGGAAGGAGGAGGAACCTCATCTTGTGGATTTGGAAGGGAACGTGGAGCTGGTCCCCTCTTAGTCCTCTTTCTCTTGGGATGAGCTCATTTCTGGGAAACATACTTCGCCCTGCTCCTGTAGGTCTTGAGTTTATTCAGGGATGGGATCTGCCCTGCAGAAAAGCCTCCCCACCTCCCCACCACGCCATCCGGCAAAGCCTGTAACTGGATGGATAATGTTGTACAGTTCTGGGATTCAGAATCAGAAAGCCCACCTACCCCCTAATTAAGCCACATTTGCCAGCTTTGATAGTGACTAGAGGGGATATTGTTTTCCATCTGCCTTATTCTTTTTTTATGTCCCCATTGGTTCAGAATTCTGGTGGGAAAAGAGTGCTGTTGGTGGGGTGTCCCCCACCCTTACATGGCCCCTCACAAGATCTCTATCCCTTGGGAGCACCAATAGCTTGAGTGTGGACAAGGTGCATGTGCCATAGATCCTCTCCTTTGAGTCTTCAAAACATACTTCTTGCCTCATGAGTCAAGTTTTCCTATTCTTTGCAAGTATGAAAGTGGACACCACCATGCCACCCTCACCTGCCACCAGGAGAAGTTCATGGGGGAGCAAAGGCAGAGTGAGGTAGAGGGGAGATTCTAATAACAGGTCCACACTTAGCTCTGTCCTTACCTTGATGACAGGCTAGAAGAGGGATGCTGAATCTTGAATGTTGGGGATAGGGGGAGGGCAGGAAAACCTAGGAAGTTTCTGGAAAGGTTAGATACTAAAGACAATCTTTATGAGTTTCTGAAAGGGCCTCTGTCATTCTGAAGGCAAGCAAGATGAGGCCATGTCAAAAGGGTCTTCAGGCAGCCAGGAGGGGGGTTAAACATCTCAATTTGCTGAGGACTGGGCTAGATTCTTGATGTAGACACTTGATCCTATTTTACATGTTTGAAACTAAGGCGAGAGAGAGCAAGCAACTTGACCCATATATAGGCTATACAGGGAATAGGCAGGAAATGGACTTGAACTTACCGCTTCCTGGAAGATGAGTAGGGGTGGGAGGGGGCAGGTGGAAGTCAGGGGGTGTCCTTAGGTGAAGAGTGAAACACATGGTGATTGGGTCTAAGGAGTGGGAGTGGGACCATTGTGTCTGGGCCTGGGGAAGCTGAGCTTCCTAGGGGCAGGGGATAACTAGAGATGACTTCTGACTGACCCCATTTCTTTGAGCTCTTTAGGGTCCCCTCCAAATCTGCCAAGATGCTGCTCATTATAAACTGAGAAGGCAAAGCACACTCAGTAGGTCGTTGTGCCATCCTATGTTTGTGCCAAAGATGTAAATTTGGGGATGGCAACAAGAGTGGTTCCATTTTTCTTCTTCAAGAGCTGGATTCTTGCTCTGGGGTCTTCTATCTCCCTCCTCATTTCCTTCCACTCCCACTGCCAGCTCTCCTTAGAGGAGCAGAGCTGGGGAAAAGAGCAGGACTGGAGGCTGTGTGCCCTTGTGCACTTGCACACCTGTGTCTCGTGTTGTTGAGTCAGGAAAGCGTAGGAGGGAGAGGCTTGGAGAGCAAGGCGGCCCTGGTGATGAACTTGAAAGGAGAGGGTCTGTGGTACATTTACACTGAGTCTGTGCCATAGGGGTGGGGGCAAGCCAAAGAGGATGGGCTTGGCTGAGACACAAGGCGTCTCAGGGGAGAGTTTGGCTAGGGCAGTGGAAGAACGCTGGTCAGAACCGGCTTGCCTGGAACTGTATCCTCCCCTGCTGTCTCCGTACCACACTTGGGACAGAGCCCCATGCTTCTTGGCTGGTTAGAGTCCTTTCCTAACTGGGGAGCTGGTGACCAAGGGCAGTCAGGAGCTCATGGAAAGAGCACTGGGCTCAGAGGGAACTTGGGATCGAGTCCTACTTGGGATTCTATTTGGGTTTGTTGTTTGTTGAAGGCAGAAGCAAACATAAACAAACAATGGACAAACAGGAAAAGCTTTCCCTCAGCCTTCCCATCTCTTCGGTGAGGATTATAGCACCTATCACAAAAGGCTAAGAGAATGAAAGAACTTGTGTGACCGCAAGGGCACATGCTAAGCCCTAAAGGAATACTGAAGGAGGAAGCATGGCATGGGGGTGGAACCTATAGTCAGATGGACTGGTCCTGCCTTCATTTAAAATCTTGATATTTTGGGCCAGGCTCGGTGGCTAGCCTGTAATCCTGGCACTTTGGGAGGCTGAGGCGAGTGGATTGCCTGAGCCCGTGGGTTCAAAACCAGCCCGGGCAACTTGGGAAGACCTCTTCTCTACAATAAATCAAAAACTAGCCAGATATGGTGGTGCGTGCCTGTAGTTCCAGCTACTTGGAAGGTTGAGGTGGAAGGTTTGCTGGAGCCCAGCAAGTCGACGCTGGGGTGGCCGGGAGCATGCCACTGCACTCCAGCCTGGGTGACAGAGTGAGACTACAACTCAAAAAAAAAATTGATATTTTGTTCATCGTGGATTTTTTGCGTTAATTTTGATTTTTTAAAAAATCACTAAAATAGTTACCTTAACTACTGAGTTTTTTAGTAACCCCTTAATTTTTGCTCCCAAGTAAACTTTCTAGTATTACCCAGCACTGTTGACCATGTCTCTTATAATCAATCTCACTTTTCCATGTCTCAGGTTTCTCGCTTGAGAAATGGGAATAATAAATAGCATCTACCCTGGAGGCTTGTGCTGAGAGTGAAATGTGGGAATACTTGTTCCTCATCTTTTTTTTTTTTTTTGAGTTGGAGTCTCACTCTGTCACCCAGACTGGAGTATAGTGGCTGCTCCCGGCCATCGTAGCCTCGACCTGCTGGGCTCCGGCTATCCTTCCGCCTCAGCCTTCCAAGTAGCTGGAACTACAGGCGCGCGCTACCACACCCGGCTAATTTTTAATTT